>JBAMHX010000024.1:15549894-15563070 GCA_037177515.1 Pseudomugil tenellus | reverse complement strand
CAGTTCTGAAGGCAAAAGGGGGTCCAACCCGTTACTAGCATGGTGTACCTAATAAAGTGGCCGGTGAGTGTATATACTTCTGCAAACAACGCAAGTATGCTGCGGTCAAAAAGTTCAATATTGGGGGCCACCACTTGGGGCAGTGCACACCTCTAGGCCTCTGAACTACTGAAAAGATTGATCCGCCGGTAAGTCCATGCAATTTCGTTAAACAACATTTTGCAAATCAGTTGCCAACTGGGCCCGTGTGTTTGTCACTGGAATAATTATAAATATATTGGTAGCTTTGAACAAGGTCGGAGAGTCGCTCTTCTAATCTATCTGCCATTGTGTTTACCACCGATCTCCTGTTTAGGATTTGGTTTGGATGAGCATCTCTAGTGTTCATAGTCACCCTTAGAACGGGTAGGTGCCATGATACGGAAGCGAAAGTGTCGCCAGCAGCAAATACATCCCAGCTCTAAGTGGGATGTCATTGTTGATGCTGAATGACTGAGTGTTGAATAAGATGCACTGATAGGATATTTATGAGAATGCATGCAACAAACTATGACATCACAGAAATGGATAACAAAAATCATGCCATTAAAAAGTGAGGGAGCGTCAGCTGTCAGCTCATTGAGAGTAAAGAGTTGCTCAGTCAAAAGAAGAATGCCAGGAAATGTGTGTGCACCTTGGTGATGAAGACACTGGTAATGCTCTCAGGATTGTCTCCTTCAGGGTTGGGTGGTCCAAGCAGTTGCTCGCCTTCGCCTTTCTCAAAGCTGTACAAGAATGCAGGGTTCAAGATGTGCTGCAGTACCTATCGAACAAGAAAAACACTTGATCAAACGGATTTACTGATAAAAAAAAAAAAATAAAACACAGGTTATTTTGAAAGTTTAAAGAGTTTTATTATCCTGACACTATCCTATTGATTACCAATATCATAAGATTACTACGCTTGTAGGAAACCATAAAACACGGAGAAACTAATTAGTCAAAGAACTCGTTTGGGGTTACGAGAGCTACAAAAAAAAGAAAGATCTGGACATTCTCAGCTCTGCATGATACATAAATGCAAAATCCACAATATCATAAAAACACAAAAACAAACAAAAACACCAATATGTTGAAACATGCAAGGACTGTGAATGAAGCCCTGATTAGCTTCTAAAATGGAGAATAACCCGACCTCAACACAGCTAACGACTACATTTATTAAAGAAGCTGCTATCTCTTAATGAACACCCTCATTCAATCCATCAACCAGGGGCACCAATGTTCGGCGGAAAATGAGCTCTAGTTGCATATATTCCAAGTTCTCTATTATCCCATCATTCACATACACTGAGCAAGAACATACATGGATGATGGACTCAGACACACTTCCAAAATGAAGACACAATAAAAGTAATGAGCGCTACTCTTTTGTTCACTACTGTCCCTATAAAGATAACTGTTCTATACTTTTCCTATTTTTAACTCCAGCTATTATTTTTTACTTGAAATGTTTATTAGAAATTACACTTAACCCCATAGTTCCAGTACAATTTTTTTTTTGCAAATACATAAAAAGCAAAAACATACTAAACCAGATACATTGTAAACAATATGTGTCATTTTTTATCATTATTTAAGAAAAAATAAAGAATTGCACAACTGTTTGCAAAAAAATAATAAAATGTGTGTGCTAAGGCAGCAGATTCATTGCAGTTGTATCTCTTCCCTTTCTCACAGGTCTGTGTTCAAAGTAAAATAGCCTACCAGACCCTTTTGATGCTGTATAAGAAGCTGGTTTTCTACCCATCTTCTCCGCAAATCTAAAATATGCCTTCACACAAACACACATTTTCCTGTGATATTATGCTTCCAGTGAATGCTTCCGGGAAAGTGACAAAGGCAATTATTTAAATGTCAATAGATGCAACACCCACACTCATTCTCATGTGTATGACTCATTCACCGATAAACACAAACATATTCTTACTAAAACACATATTTTGTCTATTAGTCTGTGTCACAGCTAACATCTGCTGCACACCAGCTGAGGATAACTAAAGGGAAAGAAAAACAATACGAACAAAGTTCTGATGGGGGGGGTTGGGCAGACTAAACTAAAAAAGTAAACTTATATCAGGAATTCTGCCATGAAATGTTTAAAATCTAATTTCTCTTTTTTCTCCAGTTCATATGCAACTGAAAGCAAGACATATTTAACACAAGCAAAAAGGGGTATGTGGTAAGAGCAGAGTGAAAAACACAGCAATGTGTCCTTGGATTTGGGAGGTCTCAGTGCATGTGTCAGCTTTTTGTGTGTGCAGCCATTTGGCAGGCCAGGCCTTCCCAACTGACCCGTTTTGTACTTAACAGCACCGCTGTTGCTCTTCTGAGCCAGGTTATGCGCCTGTTGCAGCTGTGCAAAATACATGTGCGAGTAACAATCTGTCCGTGTGTGTGTGTGTGTGTTGTAGAGACTGAGCTTAATTAAAAAGCAACCCCAATGACTGTAATTCTTGCAGCAGCAAGTCAGCTAGAGAGGACAGAGGCATTCATCTGTGAACCTTTGAGGGTCAGAACAGACAAAACGACCTTCCGGACTTCATCACAGTTGTTCTGGAGCAAAACACACCAAACTATTATGTCACACAGATCAGGTCCCTAAATGCATCCTTCCCACACTAGGGGTTGAAAAGTAAGTAGGATGAGGAAAGGCTGAAAATAATAATCCTTCATTCAGTGCGAGACTGGAAAAGCGTATGGAATATCAGTTTTTATAACATTGGGAAAAAAGGACAGAAAATAAAGGACAGAAAATAAATCCATGTAGTACTGTGTGTGTGTGTTTTTTTTTTTTACTTTATACGTTATTTTTAAATTTACTGAACAGTATTACTCCTTTCCAAGAAATGTCTGTTGTAGCAATATCATACAAATAACTTTAATGATCTCAGAAAATAAAGTTTTCATCTTATAATTTCATAAACAAAAGAACCCCTCTATTTAAAAAAAGGAAAAAAAAAAACAGGCCACGCCTGCTTTGTGGAAAGTCTGTAGAATGACGTTGCAAAGTGTTGGAATCATAGTTGTAGACTATTTTAATTTAGGTTGTGTCTATGTGTGGTAATTTTCTTGTCATTCCTGGCTTTCTACCTAATCTGCTCGCAGGTGATGCAGTAACCAATAATCATTTGTGCAGCACTCAAGCAATTTCCTCTGATACAAGGTCTCATCTCACTTCTAGCTTTTATCTGCTCGTTCCTACTAAATTGTTAGTTTCGGTTTGTCCTGACTTGTTTGTAACAGTAACCTCATGACTGTACTTTATAATATTTTACAGAACAATACTTGATGAATAAATACAATACTTTGAAAAAATCCCCTTTGCATTCTTTGCAAACAATGGGCACGCATCATGCACAATACGCTGTAATATCTTCTTGTGGCAGGAAGATGCATTTTGATTATACAGTAAGAGCTTCTGAAATGAATACATATTTAAGTGGCTAATTATCCCCTAATGTCACATGCTTTAACATCTGCATTACAGCAAACCAGCACTGTGTGAGGAGTTGTTGCTCGGCAACAGAAATCAGAAGACTGTTTTTGGTTAGAGTCAAAACTCTTCACCTTAATGTAAACTTTAAATGTCATGATTATATCTCTAGACATGACTTTAAACTGGCAGGATTGCCAAAAGCTTACTGGGAAAACTCCTTCAGCATTCAGTCATAAACTTTCCCACTCAGAATAATTGGGCGCACAACATACCTTTGCTTTCAGCTCATCGTTGAAGTGAGGGTCATTGAACTCAACGAAGCGGAAGAACAGGGCACGCTTCTGGGCAATGGAATAATTCCTTGGAATATCTTCTTCCATATACTCCTTCAGAAAGGTCATGTTGCAAAGGAAGCGACCCGTAAAAGCGCGCAGAAGCTGGAACAGCAGCTCAATCTCAGAGTAGTTACGCCTGTTGCGAAAACACGGAGCACCACAATGTTTTTAAATGCAGATTGAAAAAGACATGTCTAAATAAATGATTGCAAAAGAGAGGACAGAATTCATCAATACACAGAATAATACTGGTTATAAGTTTGTTTTGTACTGTGTTTTTGCTCGTCAACAGAGAAGGTTGACTTAACACATATACACAAATTATTGGCTGGAGTGTTCCGGGGTTAATTGCAAGGTCTGCAGTAAATATCTGCTAAGTGCTTAGTGTATCAAGTGTGTTCTCAGTGCTCAGAGAAAGGTTGGCTGTAAAGGTTATTTATGATGGGAATGTTATTAAGTTAAAGTTAGAAACGACACTAACTTATAAAAATGCTTTACAACCATGTTAGGCCAAGGGTAGAGTTTCTTATTAGGTCCTGAACCACATTTTTATTCCTAACTATAATTTTGAGGCTTCATGAAAACTTTTAATTCCCATAATGATTTGAGCAGATCAACATACTTGCAGTAACTCAGCAAGCAGTAGGCCAGCAGTTTGGGCTCCTTCCAGTTGGTGGCAGCCATGTTGTCTTTGCGATGTCTTTCCTGGAAAGCCTCGCTGACCCAAACTCGTCTAAGCTGGCTGACCAGGGAGTGTTGCCCTGCTAGCCAACCCTCATCATTCTTCACTATGATGCTAATAATCTAAACAGATGAAAAGGGTTTGAAAGTTTAGTTATTGAGACTTAATAATAAAGAAAAGACTACTATTACTAACATTTTACAAATGAAGGTAAATCTTCATGTTTTGTCATATTTGTAACTCAAAAGATGTTCCTTTGCATTTAAATTCAAATATTATATAGTTGTTTTGCAGTTGTGCATACTTTGATGGCTTGAAACTGCAGGTCTAGTCTGGCTGTGGTGGTGGAAGGAGATCCAGGTCGAACAGTTGCTGCAGTGCCAGCAGGAATGAGCAAGGGAACAAAGCGATTGGGATTTGAGGCCAATACATCTCGGAGTGGCTTGGCATCTTTGTGCTTTAGGAAACTCTGTGGAACACATATAGAGAGAAAATGCTTGCTTCATAAAACTACAGAGAAGTACACTCATTGTATTAAAGCATAAACTCTTTGCAACACATCTAAATGAGTAATTGAGTAATTAATAGGTGTGATCCATCTCAATTTAGTTTCAATAGGATAACTGAGCCTCAGAACACTGAATATATCCTTAATTATAGGCCATTACAGTGGCAGACAGAAAAACAAAATGCTTTTTTAACGGCAAATTTATCAACGGAAAGACTAAAGGGACTAATACTTAGAGGTGTTATTTTCTGACCATGAACATTCGGCTCCACTGGGGGTCGTTGAGTGTGGCCTCCATCATGAACAGCTCCACCGTTTGAGATGGGTGACGTGTCAGGAACTTGATCAAAGGCTCTCTGAATGGACTGCCAGCCTGGTCCAACACAGTGAGGAGTGAAGAGGGAGAAGGAACGTTATGAAAGAAACTATCAGAAAAGTAACAGATGACCTGTAACATTGTTTAAATCAAAACAGTCTCTTTTTATCATCAAGCCACTGGCTTGTCTCTTTGAGCGCAAGAGTTAATTAAAGCCAACTTCTTTTTTATGCCCAATTCACTTAAGTACAACAACATAGAACTGCTAAAGAAACACAAAAACTGCGTCATCAGAACAGTTTAAGCCTGACATTAATAGAACAACAACTAAATTCTCCTCCTTTCTACTATCGTTGTTTAGTGTTTTTCTGTGTCCTGTCGCATCCTGAGGGAGACTGTCTCTTTAAATGTAAAATAACCTATTTAGATCGATGTTGAGGTGAAGTTCACGCCCTACCTCAATGAGCATTGCTCTTTCTGTCTTCATGACCACCTCCAGAAGAGGTTTGACAAGAGTCTGAGGTGCAGCCGGGATCAGGTGGAAAAGGTTAATGATGGCAGAACATATCTTCATCTCCTGTGGAAAGAATTACAGGAAGTACAACAAGGGGAACAAAGGAATTGATTTCTTGGTTGGATGTGACAAAAAAAACTTCCAATACAAAAATATCACAGTCTTGTTGCAAAACCACTGTAGAAATAAAAGAATCTTATTAGGCCTGGGATATACTTGCTGTGCATGCAAACGCGCACATCACTGTTCTGCACTGTCTTGCTGCAATGCATCCAAAGAGGTCAACACAAGGGCCAGTGCACTGCGCTTCGACTTTGAAATAGTGAAAAAGGCCAATTTTCCAGTCATCTTGCATTTCCATAAACAGTTTACCAATCTGTTGCCTACTGTTAAGGCACAAATTTGGTACAAAGTCCAAGAGAAGAACCTAAAAACGATTCGCTATTGCGTTTACATTTGAACAGTTCATGCTGTTGGTCGCATGAGTGCCTCTAGCATTCAAGTCAATATTACAACTCTGACATGTGCCATTAACTGTGGACGCTATGCTAACAGCAAGTATAATCCAGCTTATAACCACAGTGCAAAGCACCGTGCTCACACAAACTTTAATTCAAACATGATACAAACAAATACAGGACAATGCATTCGGTCATTGTTAGAAAACATCGTTAACATCTTGGCTGTGCAGAAGTCAAGACAGGAGACTTACACAGTACAACAGTTAAAATGTCAGAAAATAGTTGACCCGAAACTGCAATGACATTCTTGAACAAGACCACAGACACACGGACACAGAAATACATGGAAGTCCACCAATACCACGACATCGGTTTAATTCACCAGCACAACATTGGTTCAAAGTTTAAATGACTGACAGAAAGTCACTAACAGAGGGCACAACGCCAGGTCACATCTCACCTCAACACCCTCCAACGCAGGCTGTACCAGAACGGGAGACAATGATCAGAGTCAGCAGTACAGAATGTGTGTGTTTGTGTGTGTGTTTATGAAAGGTGAGCAGAAGACAGTGACTAAAGACAAACAGACAGAAGCCAACTCCAAGGGAACGTAGAGACAACTTTTCTAAGCACTATGTGAATAAAAAGGCAGAATTCATACAGGAATGTTAGCAGAGGCCTTCGGAGGAAAACCGCTTGTCCGACTGATGTCAAGCCAAGACAACAAAAAGAGACTGTGGTTAAACCTTTTCACTCAATTTAAACTGATTTTCTTCCATCCAAACTCCTTTTTCTTCTTGTTGGTATCACACATACGTGTTCCTGTCATAATTGTCAAAACACCTTGATGTCGACGTGCACAATCCTCGCCTCAGCCTCCTTTCCTTGGTCTTTACTTTTTGTCTTCATCAGGATAAGCTAATTGACTCTCTGACCCTGCCTCTACTGTTACCGCCAGCCTTCCTGTCAACAGACACAAAGACCACAATTCGAAGGGCAGGAAAGACAAAAGGCCAATTTGCATCTAATTAAACACACAATTTTGAGATGAGTCAGGATGAACTCTTATAAAGAGACAGGAGGAAAGAAATATCCGATGAGGGAGCAGCAGCAGCGTTTTCCTCTCTCTGTCACCTTTTCTTTGCCATTACAAGGTTATCTGTCGGGGAGATAATGAGGAGGCGCAGTGCTGGGCCCACCACTGCCTGTCTGGAGCCTAATTAATCATTGATTGAAATATGGGCACTCACAACTTATGTGGGAAGAAGCCACACAAAGAAGTTGCATATATCAACTATAGCTTTCTAAGTACAAGAAGTACAAATTCTCATTTGCTTTGGATAAGACGGATCAGATCGACAAAAAGTGCATCCGCGGACGGGCAGAGTGACTGGTACCAGCTAGCCATGAATTTCTCTCACAATACTGAGAAAAATAAGACTGAATGCATTCAAAACAGAAGACATACTACATGTTATGTAGATGTGAGTGACAGAAGGTTTGTAGTTGCATTAAGTTAGTCAGAACTGGGACCAAATGAACAAAAGTTTTTACTTACGCTGCCATCACTGCGCTGGCCTCCTTTGTGTGTTATTACGACAACCTCCATCCATTTCCGCAGGTGTTGCTGAAGAAGACAGACAGAAAAGTAACATTAGCATTATATGTGTGTTCAGCATGTCTACTTAGCTCACAAGGCAAAGCACTGCACTGATGTGGACTAATATTTTCCCCAAGTAATTAAAAAAAATACATTTTCACCTAATGATTCATATCCTAACACAAAACTTTGCCTGATTATGAATCAATATAAGAAACATCAGCTGTATTGACTTTTGTTTATCTAGAGAGTAAATAGTAAAATGATCAAATGATAAAAAAGTTAGAAAATTAAATGCTTTGTGGGAGGCCGTACCATTAAACAGCCAGTCAAATGACAGGTTTACCATACTGGTACTGCAATAAATGTTATATGGAGTAAAAGCTTTACGCCAGATAATGAGCTGCCAAGTGTCTCACCATCATCTGGTCACAGAATTTGTCGTTGAAGGAGTTGGGGAATAGACGTGTGACGGATGTCAAGCGGTTCACGACGTTGAGTGTCAGGCTGCGGTAGTCGCCGAGCATCATCAACAATGGCCGCATGTGAGTGTGAATCTGGTCCACCTCAATAGTAGCGCCCTCCAGGAACTGCAAGAAAACACATTTATATTATAATTGAGGAAAGCTTATGTAAGTTTATTACAGCTCCCGAAGTGAAGAATGTAGAAATAGCATTGCAGAGCTGACACAATTGTTTTTCTTTTTTAAGAAATCTGAGCTGTAATTATATCCTCTGATGTAATCAACTCTGACATTTCAAAATGTCTAAAGCTTGTCAATATTCAGATCCATGTTAATTTTTTCATAAATAAGTTTTAAAAAGTATTTTACACTTTTTTAAAGATGCTATAAATATACTTATTGGCCTTTTTTGTCTTTATTAAAGAACTACAGACACTCATAAGAACACGGTGATCTGTGAAAAAACACACACAGGCCAACCAAACAGCGATGACGCACACCCTCACACAGACTGGGGGGAATGATGCATGGCAGCCACATTCATTTTCCTCTCAGCACTGAGAACAAACACTCCATCCTGTATCGATCTAACCATGGCAACGCTCATTAGTGCTACCAGGGCAGAGATGAAAGAATGGAGGGAACAGAAAATGGAAAGAAAAATAGAAGAAAAAAATATTACAGGATAGTGAAGAGGAGTGACAGTGCTTGGGAAAAAAAAGAAACAAATGAGGATAAAGGTTGGAGCAGATGGATAGGATCTAAGATTAAAAGGATACTTTGATGAAGAGAAGAAGAGTTCATTTGGGAAAAGTGAGATGGAGCTGAGGAAGGTTTGTTTGAAGGTAAGGAGGCAAAATGGTAAGAGGGGAGGTGATTGAAAAGAACTAAAATTTATATCATGAAAAACTGCACCTGTACCGAGAAAAATTAAACAGCTGCATATCTAATTACGAAAAAGTGGGAGGATAATTAGCAAAGGGCAGAAGAAGCCATTCTGGAAAGATTTTAAAAGCTGCAACCAAATATCTCATGTACAATCTTGAAGCAACAGACCAATTCATATTTACAACAAACATGTCTGCAGATCTATGGCTGTATTTTGGCTTAACGGTTACAGGTAGATGCAGGAAAAAAGCTTTCTAAGATACTGAAATCAAAAGTAGTTCAGAAGAAACATGTTAATAAGGAAGAAACACAAAGATGTTCTCATGAAGTAAACAAAAATCTGGTTTTGTATAATGCATTTACTTTTCAAATAGCGCAATGTTCATATCATTGATATTTTGAAATTTAACAAAGAAAAATATCAAATGTTTTTTTTTTTAAGACAACCAAATGTTAGAAGTATCTGCTCTGTACTAAAAACAAACTATCCACATTTCCTTAAATGGACTGTTTTAGGGTTAAAGCAATTTCAAGTGCAACATAAATTAATTTGCATCATGATATAATGCTTTTTTAAAGAACAAGACATAAAAAGCATGCGATAAATCACACTGACCTTCCTCATGCATGCCTCGCCTGCTTCTTGCAATTCATTATTGGTGGAATTGAGTGCTTTGAACAAAGCAGCAATGATCTTCTCCCTGGACTGTGGCAAGTAGTTACAGGCTGCCAGGGCATCTAGTCGAGGAAAAACAAATAGAAATTCAACTCTTTTGCTCCGTTTACTGAAGTAATAATCCTCAAAATTTTTTTTTGAACACATTAGTTTTAGTATCATCAAATAAGTCTAGTAACTGAGCATCACATACATGTTTTAACTTTGCAAGAAAACTCATGAATCACAACTAAGCCTTCTTACTGAGGGCAGCAATCCGCAAAGGAACCAGAGAGGGAAGGCTCTTGTAACAGGGGAGTTTCTTCAGAGCAGCATCTTCTGCCTCACATAGGTTTAAAAGCTTGACAGGGAGAAAGTCGAATGAGCAAAAGTGAATTAAAATAACACAATTGAGTCATTCGAATAGATTCTAAGCTTATGCACCATAAAACTGCTCACATTAAAAATTATTAGGATTTGCCATGTCATTACTAAAGAGCATAAGAATCTGCTTAAAGATAATAGAAAATGTCTCTGCGTTGCATACCTCTGTGTAGAAGACCTTGTGCTCCATGACATTCAGGTCCATTGTGAAGAGACGGGGCTGCAGGGTGGTACAGAAGGTGTTTCCTTCCATTAGGCCGATTTGGGCATTTGCAGGTTGGTGACGCAGCAAGTGTTTCTTGGGAGGAACCATATCTTGCAAAACCTTAGGAGAAAAACAAATCCATCAATTGGGAATTTCAGGAAGTGTCACTACATTAAAAAGTTTTAAATCTGGCAACGATATAGAAAGCCTGTCAACTGGAGCAAATATATTATTCCAATAAATAAATATAATACATCTTTAAATAAAATATTATTTACCAATGTACACTACAAAAACTGGCTTTAAAAAAAAAACAAAAACAAAAAAACAAGAAAACATCCTACAGAAATTTCCCTTGAAATAGTATCAAATTTGTAGTTCTGTTGGCAGATAATTTATCTTATTTCAAGGAACATTAACCTGTCAAGAATTACTAAAACAAGTAAAAAAAAAATCTTTTAAAAAAACTACTGAGTAAGAATAAATATCTTAAATTTAAAAAAAATAAGCATGTGTTCTTGATTTGAGATGTTTAACCTCACTAGTTTTTGCAGTGTATCAGTGTTCGTCAAGAAATTACCTTCTATTTAAAGTAACTACTACAAAATTGTGTTTAATGTTGAGGAAACTGGTCTCACCTCTTTATGTGGTTCCATAATGACCGTAACACTCTTCCCAGTTACTTGTGCGAGCACCTGCAGGGAGTGCATGGCCTGCTTTCTGACAGTGGAGTTAGGGGAGGTGACTTCTCGGACCAAGTCATGGGTAACCATGTGAAAAGATTTGTCCTGGGCAGCCAGCAGCTCTTCAGTCTTTTCTTCATCTTTCAGTGGAGTGGCACAGCGGACTAGCAACTGCTCCAGGGTAGTCTTTGCCATGGCCACTGCCCCATTTGACACCTGTGTGAAAAATCAATATACTTATAATGCCAGTGCCGTTACAGTAAGCACTGCTCTGAGAAGAATTTCCTAAACTACTACAATGCATTTGCTTAGTAGATTAGAAAAATATGTGTTAAGTCTTTCCTAAAAACGCTAACTTTCAAAAACTCATTCTGAAAATATTTTCCGTTTTTTTCCACCCTCACCTCTCCTGTGAGGTCCATCATGACAAAGAGCAAAGCTTTAAGAAAGGTCAGCTGGTTCTGCAACACCCAGATCAGAGGCAGTCTCTCCATCAGAAACTTAATGGACACCACACCACCAAGCTTGGCATACCACGCCTGCTCGTAGCAGCAGGCACACAGACGCTCAACTATGTAGGAGAACAGGGGAAGCTGGCAAGCCTGGGTTTGCAGAAGCACAGAAGAGATTAAGGGTGTTTCCCCTGAACATATCAAACATATAAAAAGCGCATATTTAGAAATATATTTTTATTCAATCTAAATAAATAATATTTTCCGCCCTCCTCCCTGTGAGTTACCCTCTCTTTGGAGCCAAGGATGATGCTGGCCACGTCAAAAATGACAGCCAGAGCCACTTCACCAATCTTACAAAGCTCCTTCTCCTCGTAGGCCATGCAGATAGCTATGGCATCAATGAGGACCAATGGATCCATCCCCTTTGATCCATTCTCTTCACTGTGGAACATGGTTGTGCTTGGTTGGCTGCCAAGCTCATAGCATGGCAGCAGGAAAGGGCCTTTAATGAAAAAGGAGAACAAAAGAAATAAAAAAAAAAAAATAGATGGAAACAATTTTGCTGCTGCTTTGATTTCCAGGACATTAAAACTTTACATTATATGTTCATTAAAATTTTATAATTCAGTGTTTAAATGCAAACCAAAAGCGTGATCATTATCGGATTTCTGGAGTTATCAGATATTTAAAGGGATCATATAAACAGCTAAATCTGATATCTTTCATTTAAAGATTACACCTACATTCTCCCCCAAATACTCTCAATTCTCTGCGCATGTAAATCTGTAAATCCAATTTATTTTGTGACTTTACACATCTGTTAAAGAAATCTTTAAATGGAGGAGATTAAAAAAAGCTGAGCAGCCGCAACCCAAGCAGAACAAAAGAGAAAGAAAAGGCAGCAAGAAGCAAAAAGAGTTATATGCAAAGAGAAAGAGACAACTTGGATGCTCAAAGACATGAAAACTGCACAGAAAGTAGCATCACCATGCCAACATAAATCTGATAATGGACTGGTATATGTACAACACAGACTGACATCTTTAGCTATTTCAGATTATTACAATTTCCTTTTTACTTCCAGATATCTTATTTTAATAACCATGTAAACGGGATAATTGAGCACTAAAAATGACAAAGTCTACCTTGGAACAAAAGAACTGTAAAGAGTACAAGAAGCACCGGATTCCTCACCACACTGCTGAGCCACAGCGACCATGGTATAGTGGCGAATCAGACTGGCTACGAAGGGCAGCGCACTTGGCCTCAGGTCCTTTATGACAGCAGACATGAAGGCCCCAGTCAGGGCCTGTTCAAAGGTTCTGCGGGCAGGTGTGTCTTGTGCCTTGTAGCGATGTGATATGATGACATTGGGGATCCACTTCTCAGTAAAGCTTAAGAAACCACATAGAATAAGGTGATTACAAGTCAATGACAGCATTGCAAACCTTTTCAGCTGAAAGCCTGAAAAGAATTTGTTGTGCACACAAAGAACATTTAACTAAAAAAAAAAACAAAAAAGAGCGGAAGAACGTCGTGTAGGGAAAG
>JBAMHX010000024.1:15519711-15531371 GCA_037177515.1 Pseudomugil tenellus | reverse complement strand
GATTTAACTTAATATACAGGTAAATGAATGAAATAAAACATTTATAGTATAGTGAACAATATACGAATGAGGACTGACAAGGGGTAATTAGATCGAAGGTCATAACTATTACAAACAGACTTTCTTTCAACTGTCGTCGGAAGACAATCAGAGAGGATATAGATCTCAAAGCTAAGCTTATTTTGATGACTAGAAGTTCTTGAGGGAAAGGGAGGGCAAAATTAATTTGTCTATATCTTGTCTGATGAGAATGGACATCAGAAATAAAAATAAAAAGGTTATGTAATGTGACTGGGAGATCATCCCTCTTATAAATAAACTTATGAATGAACCGTACAGATTTGAAAAACATTAACTTTTTCAATGGGTAAAACGGAGTATTTGAAAAATAGAGGTGCCGAAGGTGCATATTTAGTGGAGTGGGAAATCATCCGTAAAAACTTCTTCTGAATTTTGAGGATTCTGTTAAGATGAGTTGGATGAGTTGCTCCCCAGACAATATTACAATAATTTATGAATGGATACAAAAAACTGTAGTACAAGGTTAGATGCGCTGAGGAGTGAATCGAGGGGTATACTGGACATATTCCAATCCTCGACCATAGCAAGCAACTCGCACAACGTTACAAATATAAATTATATTTTAAGATGCTTATTTCTCATATTAGTTTACAGGTTAAGCTGATATTTAGCTGATATTTCTGATATTTAGCTGATAGTTTACAGGTTAAGCTGATATTAAGCTGACATTTCCCCTAATTTAGTTATTTTCACACTAGGCCTAATATTAAGCACAAAATATGCACTGGAGCAGATTTCTATTTATATATTTTCTATTTGCAAATCAGTATTTAAACTTTTATCATTTTAAAGGGTATAGTCATTTATTAAATAACAAAGCCGTGATATCAAAGTGTTTTTGTAGTACTAGTAATATCTTATGTATGTGCTGTTATGTGTGCGCGGTTTAACCGCTAGATGGCAGAGTTTTGCAGTCCAGCTCTCGGAAAAAAACTGTTGTCACTTGCTTTTGGTTGTTTACTGTGCAGTGTATATGAGTAAAGCACACAATATATTTACAGGTTGCTGAATGTGTTTAAAATGTCTTTTAGCGTGGTATGATCTGATATGCATTGTGTATACTTCTGAATCAAGTAATAGTTTTTTTTTTAAGTACATATCAGCAGCTATGTTGCTGACCCATATTTATACCAGAAGCAGTAGGAGTAACAGTACCTAGGGAGCAGTTAGGGATTAAGGGCTTTTCTCAGGGGACCACAGAGGTTCCCCTTTGTTACAAGTCTTGGAACTTGTTTAATTCCACCTTTTTAACCCATGTGTCTTCAACATTTTTAAGGCAAAGGACCCCGAACATGTGCAGAAATTAATGGAGAATTATCATACGGCTGAATTGTTTATGTGTTGTGAGTTTGAAAGTAAGCGTTAAGTTTGTTTTAGCTCAGAGAAATTATAAATAAAACTGTTTAATCCAAACTCCAGTTAATTATGTGTATTTCAGTTCTTCTCTTAATTGTGTTTACTCGCTTATCAGCTGCTGGACATTAGCGGGAAGTAGCTCCTCACTACCTGCTGATTCACTTGTGGTTTCTGAGGTGGAATGTAGGGAGAAAGTTTAGTTGTCCACACAAATCATATGGAACCTGGCAGATCTAAATTGTACTACCGAGCCTTGTGATTGGCACAGAAGCAATCCGGGGTCATTATTTGTTTGTTTTTGTTAGTTTGTTTGTTTTATTTTGTATGCAATGTTATCGGAGGGCCCAAAGATTCAGATTCATTTATTAAATTTTTCTTTGGTACAGCATGATAGTGCTCACATCAGGACAAACACACTACAATACAAACGATAAATGAAGACATACAGATGTTTGATCTGGTTTATAGCTCGTACAGCAGTTGGGAAGAAGCTGTTTTTTTACTCTGGATGATTTTGAGGTGAGGGACCTTCCAGAAGGCATGAGTTTAAACAGAGGATATGCAGAGTGGGAGGGATCTGAAGTGATTTTTACTGCTCATTGTGTGATGCGTCTGTGTCAATAGATGGGAGATTGTGGCTTGTGATATTTGATGTTTTGTCTATGATGCATTGTAGTTTTTTACATGAATTTGTGTCCATATTTCCATACCAAACCATTATAGATGAAGTGAGAATGCTTTGAATGATGGCTGTGTAGAACTGGAGGGGGATATTGTGCCAGACTCTGGGTTTTTTAAGCTGTCGAAGGAAAAATAACCTTTTATGGGCTTTTTTGTAGATATGATCTGAGTGTTGTTTCCATTTTAGAATATTAATGATGTGTGTATCTAAGAATTTGAAAGCGTCTGTGATTATGATGGGTTCAGTGGTGATGAAAATAGATGCTTTATGAGTGGGCGAGCGGGAAAAATCAACTATAAATTCCAGTGTTTTTGCGGTATTGAGATACAAGTTATTGTTTTGGCACCAAGTAACTGCTTGGGTGACCTGTTTGTTATTGTTTGTGATTAGTCCAATTACTGTTGTGTCATCTGCGTTTTTAAGGATGGAGACTGAACTGTGAGTAGATGTGAAGGTGTTTGTGTAGAGTGAGAAGAGCCAGGGTGAGTGAGAGAACACAACCTTGAGGGGCACCGGTGCTCAGGGTCAGAGATTGGTATGAGAGGCTACCCATCCTGACTCTTTGTGTTCTCTCTGATAGGAAATTGTGAATCCAGTAGTACAGAGCAGTGTCAATGTCCAAAAGTTTATTGTTTATTGAACAATAAACAATAAACTAGTTCTGACCTTCGGCATTCATGCTCCACAATTTTGCTGATTTTGTCAAATTTAGATTTTGAGATATTCAAAGTTTTTGCAATTTTACATTTAGGAACATTTTATACATTTTTCTTAAGATCTTTAGGTTTGATGATGAACCTCCGCCGCTCTGTACTTCTGAGACTCCTCTGTTCTAAAATGCTCCTTTAAACCCAGTCATGTTACTGACCTGTTGTCAAATAACCTGATTAGTTATCAAATGGTATTTATTTGTGGAATTCCAGTTCCACCTTGCTTTCAAATTTATAATGGAAAAAAGTTCAAATTGACATGAAATGCTAAAATGTCTCAGTTTTAACATCCAACACTACAAAAACTGGCTCCAAAAAACAAGGAAAAAACTACAAAAATTGTGTTCATTTTCCTTGAAGTAATATAAAATTTCTTCTTCTGTTGGCAGATAATTTATCTTATTTCAAAGGAAAATTAACCTGTCAAGAACTCCTAGAACAAGTAAAAAAAAATCTTTAAAAAAACCTACAAAGTAAGAATAATTATCTTATGTTTAAAAAAAAATAAGCATATGTGTCCTTGACTTGAGATGTTTAATCTTACTTAGATTTTAGTTTTTGCAGTGAATATGTTGTTTAAGTTCTGTTTGGAATAAAATGTGAGTTTGTGCTTTTGGAAATAATTGCAAACTGCTTTTGTTTACATTTTAAACACCATCCTAACCTTTTGGAATTGGGACTGCAAAATTTGCACTGCAATTTTTTAAAAATGTATTCTCATAATGAGAAATAAATGTGTAAATGACCAAACTACTGCTCATTTTTGTCATGAATAACAAGAGTTGTGTGAACTTAAATGGCTTTGTTATAACATTTAATTTCCCACATTGTTTTATTTTCTTGCTGTTTTGTTTTATTTTTTTCCTTTCCTTCTGTTAAACACTTGTGTTTGATAACCTAACAAAGTCCTACATAAAATAATCTCAAATAAACAATACTGCTTTTATTCATTTAGTATTTTTCTTTTTATTAACATTGTAAAACTAATAGTTGCGATGATGGATTGGTTGTTAATCTAGCAGTTGTTTTATCACTCATATTGTCAGCATATTTTGTTTCTTTCCATCATGTTCATCAGTCCTGTGAGTCAAACAGCTGTCATCTCAGATCAGAGCAAAAACCTTTCACAATTCTTCCCCCAACTTTCATTGTGATCATACTCAGCTGCTTTCATGCACGTCTGTGTCATTCACAAATAAAAGTACATATAGCAACACAAGTTTTTTTTTTCCTTTTCATGGTGCTTATTTTAATAGCTTTGGAAATAATAAAGCTGGGTTGAAAGATTTACTTTTTTGTATCTAATCCATAAAGCCCATCTCCTACCCACAAGCTCTGCTAATGGGTTTTCATTCACAATTCACCCCTCACAGCCTTCCACAGAGCAAGCCCAGTGGCAACAAATGACTGCACAATGAGATTTCCTTTTCACTGAATGTCACAAATAATGTAAAGGAAAATTTCACATATGATGTGACTTTCTTATTCTATTTTCTACCTCTGCTCGCTGAGCAATAATGATCTGCTAAAAGCTGTTTGTCTCTGCCTTATTGGACTGTCCTGTTTGTTTCATTAGGGTTGTATTTTTTATTTTTATATCCTGAGAGGACAGAGTGGATGACACACTGTTTCTGTAGATTTCCAAAACCACTCACATGTCCATTAGACTTGAATTTTCTCAGTACACTGCAACACCTGCTGATGCCCTTGTGACAAAGCTGTATCGCCCCTGAATTATTCCTTCTATAGAATGAGGTGCAATTTGCTCAAGACTGAGTATGAATCATCAACAATACCATTTAATCTATTCATGCATCTAGGGCCCATCCACATTCATTGTTTTGTTTACCCCTATTCACTCTAGAAGTCCTCAGAAGAAGCGTGCGTTCTGTGTCTCAGGTAAACATTTACAGAAAAAGACTCAGATCACACATTCCTCCATCTTTGCAAAATGTCTGACAAACAAAAATCATTATTTTCTGATGGCAGTATTGTCCCTCGCCTAATCAGTGTGGAATTTTCCATTTCCTCCTGCAGGCATGCAGCTTTGGGATGTGTCCTGTAGTGACTAGAAAATAGGTGTGATGTCAGGGTATAATATTCTGCATTAAATGAAAGAAGGCCGACTCTGTCACAAGCTTCTATAAGCCCACTAACTCCACAAAGTCAACTGAAGGTGCTGATGGTTTATCACTTCCATTTCCTTCCACGTCATTATTTTATTGAATATTATTATCTTAATTTGAATTTGATGGCAGTAACACATCTTAAAAAATTAATAATGACAACTAATACCTCAAAAATTAGCACAAATAATTCTATAATTGAGGTTAATTGGCAACAGGTCAGTAACATGACTGGATATAAAATAAAAACATTTTGGAGAGATGTATAGATGCACAGGTATTCGCCAATCTGCCACAAGCGGCAGCTAAAAAGTGTCAAAAGATTTGGGAAAAATGTTCCATTTTGTAAAAATAATTTAACATAAAACTGCAAAGAGTTTGAAAATCCCACCATCTTCTATTTTTATTTAGCTAAATGATGCAACGTAAGCAAACTTTTTCTAGAATTAAAGTTGTAAAAATGTCTAAAATTATTATCACCGTAATTTAATAATGTGAACGTAATAGGTACACAATTAACAAAATGTTTGATTACATAAATAAGGGCATTATTTCTTTCTTCTTTTGCTTAAATCCCTAAATCACCGGCCGGTGATGGACTGGAAATCTGTCCAGGATGTACACTCACCTGTTGAGATAGTCTCCAGCTTCTCCTCGACCCTGAATCGGAACAAGCAGTCCAGAAAATGGATAGATGGACATAATCTGGAGAAGTATGAAGACAATGATTAAAGATCATCACCAAGTTGTTGCATCAACAAAAGTTTCTCATGTGATTATATTCATATGTTTTTCATACAGCCAATATATCTCAACTTCACTGTTTAGGAGAATATTTTCAACTCAGAAATGTTGAAAACTCTTTTTGAAAAGTTGACTTTTTATATGATTAAATTGCAGAGTTGTATTGCTTCACTTAAAGAAGAAACATACCTGAGTGACACATTTCTAATGTAGTTCGTGACTCTACAGGAGCAAAGCACAGTGGTATGTCTTCTGCGCTGCACACCAGGTTTTATTGACCTTTACAGCTAAGCAGGCAACTGTTGCTAATTGTTTACCACCACATCCTGTTACCTCATTGCTTACTTTAATGAAGAGGATTGCCTACATTTGAAATTGGTCATGTTTCACACCGTTCAGGCCTTAAATTGCCTTATTATCTAAAGATTTAAAATGTTTTCCACTACACAGCAGTTATTTTCTTGCTCTTGGTCAAACAAATCAGTCACAGCTGGACTAATAAATGTTGATTATGTTGCTCGTGCATTTTAACACAAGAACATGACTCAACAAAACTACATGCTGTAACCAGAGGAACGGAGTTTGTGTAACCAGATGTGAGAAAAACTGCAAACATTGTTGCTTAATTATCCCATTACAAATAATACAGCCCGCGTTTGTGACGTCAGCCATCTTGAACCAATCAATGCGCTTTCACAGACACCTTTTTTTTGGTAATCCGCTTTCGTGCAACGAGCTGTCCGTTCAGCACCACACTGTGCGCGCTCTCTGTGCCAGAAATAGTCCTGTTAGTACAAGCAGCCTTACCAGGCTTAAGGTGACAGACTCACACTTGATTGGATTTTCTTCATTATGCTTCTTGGTCATGGCGCCACTTTGAAGAAATAATTAGATCTGCGTCTTTTTGGTACGCTTTTACGCGCAAAACTGGAGAGTTCAAACGGAAAGAATCACCAGCTTGGAGTTAAGTTTTCCGTTTATTTTACGTATCAGTAGAAACAAACGGAATGTTTTCTCTTTTGTTCGGCATGTTTTGCGGTTTGGCCCTGGGTTGTGGCCACCTAACAAGCGGTCAGGCAGACGACGGGAAGCGCTACATCTGCCGGGCAGTACCCATCAGCGGAGATGCCAGCTGCCCCGTAACGGTGCTACCAGAGCTTTCCGTTGGGGATCAAGAAGAGGAACTCAGAAACACAGTCATGCAGCTACGAGAGACAATTTTACAACAGAAAGAAACTATTTCTAAGCAGCTGGGCACCATCAACGAGCTAACCACAAAACTGTCCCTTTGCGCATCGGCTGCTGCAGATAGGAAGTACGGCAAAGGGGGTTCATGGGGGAAAGACAAACAGAATACAATGGGCGATGTTCCCAGAGATCCAAACGACTCTATTGATAATCTTGGGAAAACCATGCAGGGACTTAAAGATCGACTGGAGAACCTGGAGGTAAGGTGGCATTAGCTGCGCAAAGCAACGCAACACCTTGGCTAAAAGATTAGTGTGGGTTGGATTTATGTAGTGTTGAGCCACACGGTAGTTACCTTTAAGCTCTTTCTAGAATCACTGAAGATTTTGCTCATGAGAGCCAAAGAAAGTATCTGCACACAGATTAAATGTGTTCAGGATGTGTCCATTCTGAAAGGTAGCGCAGGTGTTTATGTTGCTTTTATTTTTTTCTTAACATGTACAAGTTTCCATAATGTTTCCAGTCCACGTTTCTATTGTTAAAAATGTTTGTACTAATGTTGTGTTTAAAACTACATTCGCACGTTTTTATGCTGCTGTTATAAGGTCGCAACTTGTTTTGATCACTTTGTTGCGCTTCCTCATGATCTGTTGCTCATCCTTCCGTAGCAACAGCAAATGAGGGCCAACATATCTGGCGCCTCATTTCCCAGTGAGCTCCGTGACCTGCTGCAACGCAGGCTGGGAGAACTGGAGAAACAGCTTCTGAAAAAAGTCAGCAACTTGGAACAGGAGAAGAGTTTGCTCTCCAATGCCACAGCTGCCTACAGGTTGAAGACAGAGAGCACTCTGAATGCTTTGGTGGAGCGGATCACTGAACTGGAAAAAGGTACTTTAAATATATATATATACAGCAGATAAGTTAATATAATAACTGGCACATAGGGTGAGTAAAAAGAGAAGGACAACCTACATGAACAAAAGTTCACTACAAAAACTGGCTTTAAAAAACAAGAAAAACTACAAAAATTAGGTTAAAATTGAAATGAGATAATATTTCTTCTTCTGTTGCCAGATAATTGATCTTATTTCAAGGAACATTAACATGTCAAGAATTCCTAAAACAAGTAAAAAATAAATTTTTAAACCTACTACACCACAAAGACTAAAATCTAAGTAAGATTAACATCTGAAATCAAGGACACACACTCCTTTTTTTAAAAGTAAGATAATTATTCTTACTTAGTAGGTTTTTTAAAGATTTTTTTCTCTTGTTTTAGGAAATCCTGACAGGTTGATGTTCCTTCAAATAAGATAAATTATCTGACACCAGAAGAAGAAATTTTATCTAATTTCAAGGAAAATTAACATAATTTTTGTAGTTTTTTTCCCTTGTTTTTTAAAGCTAGTTTTTGTAGTGTCGGTAAGAATAATTATCTTATGTTTAAAAAAATAAACATATGTGTCCTTTATTTTAAATGTTTAATCTTACTTAGATTTTAGTTTTTGCAGTGTGTTCTGCAGCCAGACTCTTATAAGCTTATATGAATCCCTCCACGCTGAGGAGGACGTTACAGTAAAAAAGATCTACGGATCTATTTGTGTGCATTGAGCATGAAATGAAATTAACGGGTCAATTCTTCCTCCCTGCACTCGCATCCTCTCTATCTTTTCTACCGTTCATACATTAGGAGGAGGAGACTTCAAGTCTCCGGAGCAGTTTAAGCTTTCCCTCCCCCAGCGTACCAACTATCTGTACGGCCGTTTCACCAAGACCCTGCCAGAAATGTACGCCTTCACTCTCTGCATGTGGATCAAGTCCAGCGCCAGCCCTGGTATCGGGACACCTTTCTCATATGGCGTACCAGGGCAAGCAAATGAGATTGTGCTGATTGAGTGGGGCAATAACCCAATTGAGCTTCTCATAAATGACAAGGTAAGTCTTGGACAGTTGGGTTTATTTAATAAGAACAAATTAAAAAAGCAATTCTGAAAGTGCAATATTCCTTTATAGGTTGCCCAGTTGCCTATAGAGGTACGAGATGGAAAGTGGCACCACATATGCATCTCCTGGACCACACGGGACGGCCAGTGGGACGCTTACCAAGATGGGGAGAAGCTGGGAAGCGGTGAGAACCTCGCTGCCTGGCATCCCATCAAACCTGGAGGAGTCATCATCCTGGGGCAAGAGCAGGTAAGAACATGTGATGGAACATTTGGTGTCGTTGTGTTCCTGTTATGTGTCGTTGCTTTTCCTCCGTTGTCATGATCAAATGAGACAGCCACTTGAAAGGAAATGAAACCGTCAGTGACAAATTAACAAATGTTTGAAGCAACTTGTTCATGTTATGTCAAGTCAGATTCTTTAAGGTGTAATGTCAAGTTGTTTTACTAATAAATGCAGCTTAAGAGGAACTTTTTGAAAACTGTAGGTGGAAATGAGAAAATCATCCAGAAGGAAAGGAGCAGGAATGAGATAGAGGTGTGTTGCCATGACGAAAAAAAAACAAAACATCTGATGACGTCTACGGTGAATGAGTGTGTTTGGTTGGAAAAAGGAATCTTTTTTCACTAAATAATTTGGAAAAAGAAAATACAAAAGCATTATGAAGCTAATTTATGTGATTAAAAGGAACCATTTGGTTTACAGTATGATTTGTGGTCTGTTTTGTGTCTGAATGGCTGGCCCACCATCTTGGTGGGCCACCATCTTGGTGGGCCACCATCTTGACTCCACACCCATCAATTGGATTGTAATTATTTTTGCCACAGGTAGTTTTGGTCCCATCAAGATAAACAACGATCATGTTGATTTAACAAAAGTTTCATTTGTGAAAGCAAACAGAAATAAACATCTACAAAGCAAATGTCTTTGCTGTCCTGATAGACAAGTAATGTTAGCATGCCAACTAGCTCGGCTAATCTATGACTTGCAATGGTAACATCAGCATATCCTTGTAAGCATGCCAGCAGATTAATGTTAGCATTTAGCTCCTAGCACTGCGGACCCAAGCTGAAACCATAGCAACCAAAGCCACTGCCTGGTTGTTGACATTGGAAATGAGCAAAGTTTCATGTATTAAAAAGTCCAGATGTCAATCTAGAATGTAAACCTCATCCACAATTTTGAACATTAATCCATCAAGATCTTCAAAAGCCTTTAATTGGGAATTTTAAAATCTCAGCAGTGTTAAAGTGTCTTAAACCTCAGATTCTGAAAAAAAATATTCAGGAATGTCTTCAAAATAAGGTACACCTTGACTTCTGAATCACACTGAAAACATCAAAAACAAGACATGCAAGATTTTAATTGGAAGTTTTATTATAAATTATTTCTGTTTTGCAAACAATGACATGTTTGGTCAGGCTTAAAAGGAAGGAGAGGACAAACATGCTGGTCTGAGGGGGATGCACATGCATGTGCTGTGTGCAATCCGGGTTAAGCATGACCACAGGTCATGTGTGACACAATCTCTTCGGGCCTTTTATAAAGGACTAGAGATGGATATACATCTGATTTAAGTAGGCTACTTCTATCTTTTGCTCATCATTCCCAGATCCAATTAACTTATACACTAGTTTTCTTTTTTTCAGTTTTAGCTAATAAGCTTGTGTCCTTCATATGTCTATAGAATTAGTCATCTCACTCCCGTAAAGTATAGAGCTTGATTAAACATAATGACAAGCTATGGATTGGGTCAATTGGACCGCAGTTTGCGTGTAATTTGCTTGAGTAATCTTGAATTTTGCAAATAAGTCTGAACCAGATTTAATGAGTAATGGTACAAATATGATGACCCCATACTGAAATTATGGTTTTACGCTTTTCGTGTTTTGCAACATGGCGAGTTTTTGAAGAAAAAAAAATAAAATTTAAAAATTTAAAAAACGCAAAAGGAAATTTGAGGCAACTTTGAGAACATAAAACTGTCAAAATAAAAGAAGGATGTGTCACAATGTTGGAGGTTCTCCGCTTTGGTGAATGCATCTGTTTGTGCTTTCTGGATGTATCCAAGGAGGGGGGAGGGGGATAGGTTGGGGGTTTGCATAAGCTGTAAATGATGCAATCAATTATTCTTATTGTTTTGGAAAAAGCACAACGTCTTGGGATTGTTTAATGACTGCCGAGAGTGTGGCAATCTTGCCATGCAGCGATCTGGTTGCTCTGCGCATGTTTACCTTCTCCCGCTGCAATGACGCACATGCGCAGTCTTCTGCCTCCCGTCGTTGATATATTCGGTCCGTCTATTTTGCTTCTCCCTCTCAGCTGCTCAAAAAGGTGAAGTCGTATACCTGTGACAAGCTAGTACTTCAAAAAATGAATCAAAATTGAAGCTAAAATAGTTTATATTAGATCATTTTGCCGCTTAGGCTACAAACAGGACGAGACTTGCTGCGTGATTACGTCATTTCCACCATCACGTCGGCATTAAGAGATGAGAATAAACATGATGGCATGTAAACATTTTATTCGGAATTAGTTAATTCGGAATTAAAAGCATCATGTAACTGTACCCAATGCCTAACTTTTCTGTGATGTTTTAAAGACATAAAAAGATAAAAAGCCAAAGTGAAAATAAATTTAAAAAGTTAAACAAACATGAAGTTTTAACTAAATTTAATTAACTCTCCTTCCGTGGCTGTACCACCAATGCTTAAAACGGTGTAGTGTTATGTTTTCAGTTTGTTAGCATGTGCACACACACACACACACACACACACACACACATACACACACACACACACACACACACACACACACACACACACACAC
>JBAMHX010000024.1:15482260-15506783 GCA_037177515.1 Pseudomugil tenellus | reverse complement strand
AATAATAATAATAATAATAATAATAATAATAATAATAATAATAATAATAATAATAATAATAATAATATATACTTTATTAATCCCCGGAGGGAAATTCAAATTTGCGTATGTTTTGTTTCTTCTTCGTTTGTTTGTTTTTTTTTTTTTTTAAATTTATCAGTGTCTCTCCTTCGCTGCAAACTGTTACTGTGTAATTAGTTGTGCTACAGCGCCCCCTCCTGGCTATCAGGAATATTGCCTCCGAACATTGGTGCGTGCAAACGCTTTATCCCCGCTTGCTATTTATTTATTTATATTCGTTCTTTAACAGTCAGAGTCCAGGGAGTTGTGTATTTATTTAAAAAAAAGCAATCGCAGTAGAAAGAGATTTTTTTTGTCACACCTCTAGTGACGCAACGGCCCCGTCCCACCCCCGCGCGCTCCCGTCCTCACCTTCCACACTAAACGCACCGGGGCGCCTGTCGGCGTCTCAGTTAGAGAATCTGCTGCCACTGACTGCTGAGTGTCTCTCCTCCCACATGCACGGAGTCAAGGTGCATACAGGCAGCAGAACCGACTCTGTGGTGTGTTATTTTGAGCGAAAACAACACGAGGATTACCTGCAATAGTTTTAACTTTCTTAAAAAGAATATTTTCTTTAATATCTGGTCTTTAAAAAACTGCCGTCATGTCTCGGGGTCCTGATGGTGTGAGCAGGCTGACTGAAAGTACATACAAGGTGAGTCAAATTTCTGGAAAGTAAGAAATAATACATAAAGCCTTCACTGTATTTAAGTATTTTTTTTTTTTAATGGCTCGAGAGGGAAAATATTTTTATACAAGTCAGATTAAGATCAGAATATCAGAAAAACAAAGTTATGTTTTATGTGGCTGCATTGTCACACTTCTTTCAAGTTGTGTATTCTTTTGTTTAAAGCATTTTAAAGCATTTTAGACAGTTTACTTTAAAAAATACAATAAAAAACGAATATGAACTAATCTAAACATGTTGTTGTTAATGCTGTGAGGTAGTGAATGACCTGCTTTTGTTTATTATCACATTTAAAGTGATTGAATCAGTATTTTAGTCATGAATGCGACTTGAATAACTGATAAGTGGATCTAATGAAGCTTCAGGTTTGTCACATGTGATAAACTTTATGTGGTTGTCATGCCTGCTAGAAGATCAGATCATTTAAAACATGTAAAGTTGTAACGTTGGGAGGTTATTCCGTTCGTTGGAAGGTTCAGATTTTCCATGTTTCCCAGTAAAATGTCCTCATAGGCGTAAAAATAGAAAGTCTGACAAAGGGAAGAGTCATACCTGCAATTTACAGTCTGTCAGTTTCAGCTGAGAGCAAGAGAAGCAGAAGTCAAGGAACCTGTTTGCCTTTCCTCAGTTATTTCTTTTTTCTCTTTGCTATACCTGCCCCCCCTCCCTCCCCTTCATTGTTCTATTGAGGTTGCACCAGGGGAACAGAAACAAGAAGGGAGTGAGTAGCACTTGATTGTTAGGAGCTGAATAAACGGAGAAGGAGGGATGAGGTTCATGCTGCAAATAGCTGCCGCTGTTTGTGGGACTTCGCTCTTTGCAGGGAGTTGGACAGAATACGTGAGAGGTCAAGTTAAAGATTAAAAGTTTTTATTGTTCTCACATGCTGATATTTATAGAGCAAAAGCAGAGACACGTGCACTTTTTTTCATCATTTCTACTCCATGTTAACTAAAATAGCCTTGAAAGTTGTGTTTTCATGGCCAAAGCCTATGATTTGGGAAAATAAAAATAGAGTGAGCTAAAGACAAAGTGACTTAGAGATTGTAAAAGTATTAGGAGAAAGTGTGGTTTTTGCTTTCTCCTTCAATAAGATTTCTCTGCTCTGTATCCCAGAATGTGATGGAGCAGTTCAACCCAAGTCTGAGGAACCTGGTCAACCTCGGGAAGAGCTATGAGAAATCAGTCACAGGTAAACGGAGCTCAACCTGATCAATAGAGGTTAAAACTGCTAAAACCTATTCTCATATTGGGAATGAAAGTATCAGGCTCTTTAAATACTCAGGGAACTTTTCCTCACTGATGTTTTTCTCTTTTTGCCACACAGCCATGACTCTGGCTGGAAAAGCCTACTTTGATGCAGTGGCAAAGATTGGAGAAAATGCTATCGTGTCTCCAGTTTCCAGAGAGCTTGGTAAGTTTCAGCTTACTTGCAATGTCTGTAGAGCTTTAAAAGAACCAATAACCTCTCACTCCCACTTATGGTTAAATATAAGTTATTTATGTGACATTATGGGAAATGTTATTTTTCATTTTCCTTATGGTCATGTACAGTTACTGTTATTGGGTAAAAGACTTAAAGAAAGTGAGCCATGTTGTCCTATTTGTAACCTCAGTACATATTGTTCCACAAACATATAGACTAAATTATTAGTTTTGAAGCTTTTTTAAACCAAAGTTAAAGAATTTTGGCATATTTTCTTAGTGACGTGCCCCTTTAAGGAAGGCCAGTTCCACATCCGTCTTGCATCCTATACCTGTACAATGAGTTCAGTGAAAGACAATAATATCTTGACTGTTTCGTTTCCTCTCTTCTTGTGTAATGACTTCTTGTGTAATTTTGCTTAATTAGCCATCATGCGTGTTCATAACAGCCAGTGTGTTGTTATTCACTTCGTAACATGCGACAAGGTGCATAAAGAGATCAGCTTGGTGTCCCGGAAGCAAATGTTGTGAAGTGCAGCTTCTCAACCTCAGGATGCTGCTGGATAGTAACGACTCCATAAAGTTGCATACAAAATGTTATTATGTCCTCAAAAGAGTCAAAAACATGGAATTTTAAGTTACGTAATGCAACTTTAAGGTCATTAATGTCCCGTATAGCAAGATACAGAAACATTCAAACTTTAAAGAATCTGGTTTTGAAAGGTTAAGGGTCAAAATACCAAACATGAGGCTTAATGAAGCCACTACATGTACTACTGGATGACCTCAGACAGACTCTGGTACTTAACTGAAGATAATTAATACATTGCACAGTTTTTTTTTTTACTTTTTTTTTTTTTTTGCTGTCATCATCCGGTCAAGGGACACATCATATCATAATAGTATAAGCTCTAACTTTTGGTTTCTAATACGTGTTATTGCTTATTTCGCATTTATGTACACATAAAAGGTCTTACCAGCCTCTTACATGCACCACAATAGTAGCACACAGCATCTTAGCCACATCACATTTTATATAAAACATTGAATGTGTTGTAATTATGTCTTTGTGCACACTTTAAGTAGAAGTGTAATAGTTTTTAAAAGCTTCTTCTCACAAATCACTTTCCTTTCTTTCGATCCTGAACAAACGGTCTTAAGCTGACTTAAGCTGTTTTGAGTCATGCAGATTTCATAACCACGGCGGAAAACTGAAAAGCTAAAATGTATGTACCCTACAAAACTAACTGGTCAATTAGATTACATCCCAAAATATGTAACTAAATTATTATTTATTTTAATAAAATCAAATTAAAGTCTGCAGCTATGATACAGATAAATGTCCTGTGATAATGGAAGCTGGGTACCATTAAAGTGCTGCTTTTTATCCAGCCTCGAAAGGGTGACGTATGTTGGCTTTGAAAAGCAAATCAATTATGAAAGCATCTGGAAAAAACAATAATTAAATGCTGAAGGCACAGCAGCAGTGAAAGTTAATCATCATTGTATGCTGGCTACCTCTCTGATTTGAAACGACTACTATTGAGTGTGAAAAGATTGTTTTGATCCACCATGTGAATCAATTCGTCTATCTGGCCTAAATTTCAGGTCTGACCCACTGTGATTAAAGTTCGTAAACACAAACCGTTGCAATTCATCATGCATCTTCTGGATTCCTCCGTGTCCCTCTTTCTAATGGGGTATATAAACTGCACTCAAGTGAGCAAAAGTTGGAGAAACCGGAAGGAAAGCACATCAAAACAGACCAATTAAAATTAAAACCTTGTTATTCAGCTTTGAAAGGATAGAAAAGCTTTTATAGTATATAACGTATTGACAATGTCACTTTCACTGACAATCCAAACATATCAATAACCAAGGTAGTGAAGTACCTGGATAGCAATAATGATCATTGTAATGTCAATGTTGCAGGGTTAAACCAGGGAAAAAAGACATTCCTTACCTAAAAACCACATCGCGAAGCATCACAGACAAGGATTTGCATGTTTTATTGGTATTTAAAAGAACTCTATCACATCTATCTGCAGTATAGTACAACAAATGCAAAACTTATGCATCTTAATATCAATTTTACTTCTATATGTTTTGCCTTTATTTTTTAATGTGACAAGAGATATTATGTACTGCGCTGTTGTGAAACCTCTGTTACGTCTGTTAAGCCACACCTGACAGTGAACAATAGCAATGTGTCATCAATTACTGGGTAATGTCTTTGCAGAGTGTGAGGGAAATTATGGATGTCATTTTGGACCCATTTAACATAAAATTCTAGCCTTTTTAAAACTGGTTTGGACATTAGCAGAAATGCCACAATAGAAATGAAACAATTCATTGCAGATTTTTGAGAAACTGTCAAGAAAAAACATGTAAAGTCTGTTGTCACCTGCATCTGCTGCAGGACTAGTCACCGTGGCAACTAGAATAATAATAAAAAGGTTGCTGATTTAATGCGTGACAAGATATGTGCTAAAAATACACTACCAGTCGTAAGTCTGGACACACTTTCCCATTAGATTTTGACTGGTAATGTAAGTCATCAGTACCTGTACTTCTAATGGACCAAACTGTGTACTCTGTTGCGTTATTTGACCCAAGTCATAAACACTGGTGGAAATGTTGGAAGGTTCTCTGGATGGGCTCAAATAAAAAGGCATAAGAAGCCTTGAACTTCTTTGCTGGATAGTTATTCCTCATCTGGGTGGAACAGACCACAAGACAGTGTGAATTCTCTCACCCAGCGCTGCGGGCAAAATAGCAAACCCACTGAACAAACAGATAGACAGAAGAGACTGTCTTACCACTGTGCCACCCATCCCCAGTTCAGCTGTTTGCCTCTTTAATCTCTAAGAAACCTCGAGAACTTTAGCTTCACACAGGTTTTGCCACTTAATCATGTCCACATGTGACTTTTTAACATCTTTTTAAAAAGCTATTTTGATTTAGGCACACAGGTTAGTATAGTTTTATTAAAACTCAGATCTGTCAGGATTGACAGTCCAGGTACATTTCTTTTTAATTCTCTGCTACAGACAGCTGTAAGGATTTTTTTTCTAGATAGTGAGGGACTGTTTTTCTTTTTCTCCATGAATGGGGTGTTGCAAAAAGCACCTACGTCTCAGAGCTTGGCAGGTATTTTGTTTGCAGAAAGCTACCTGAGGCATTACTTGGGAACAGATCCTTTTTTCAGACTGAAGTGACATTGAATCTGCAGTAAAAAAGGACTTTTACACAGCTTACTGAAGAAAAATTTAATAAGCTACTGTATGCAGAGATGAGTGAAAGCTGATTAGGTGTGTCCTCTGCTCTTTAATCCCTTTCGTTGACTTCACTAAAACCAGTTCCAGTCAGTTAATGTTGATATTTTATCATCATGACCAGCCCCACAAATAAGATTTGCTGCATGCAGCATCAATAATGCACTTTTTTAACTGTTAATTGGTTTAAAAATGTATTGCGTTTGATTGAGAAATGAGATCTGTATTTTTTATCATGGAAACAAACACAAAATCAAAGTACCATGTTAGTACTCAAATAGGTTTTAGCTTTAAAGACTTTAAATAGAAGCATAGGTTAACTTAAAGCTTCTAGCATATTTTAGCTTAAAGCAGCTAACATATGCTACCATAAACAACTGTATGTCATAAATCTGTCGGTTAAATTTGTGGCTTTAATTTTAAACTGATTATAAAAAAAACAAAAAAAATTTGTTTATTAAAAGGAAAACAAGCAATCAAGATGTTTCTTGTATATTTAGAATGTATTTTCTCTGCAGAGAGCTGCTCTTCCACTCTGCGGTGCAGCAAGAATTACAGCCCTGAAAATGTTAGAGAATGAATAGCACGAGCCTCACCCCTTCCACATTTTCTCTGTACTTTTTGCTAAGCCCTTTTTTACATTGTTGCTGGAAAAATTAAAATAGAGTGTCAGCTGCTTAAAAGTAATAACGTCAGCCAGCTTTTTTTTTCATTTCTCTCCTGAGAATGAAGAGAACATGCTGCGTGTTTCTCACTGATAGCTTTCGTTAAGTGGTTTTGCCTCTTAAAAGAAGCAGTTTCGTCAGAAGACTGTTTGCTGTTATGATTAATAAGACATGCTGCAATTCTAACATCTGGTTTACTATCTAATAGGACTGGACATAACTCTACACACACAATATTCCTTTTATCACCAGCACAGAAAGGCCTAGCTATCTTTTCCTGACAGGTTACATTATAAACAAGTATCAACAAGCCACATTTCTCAAAGTCACAGCCCTGGTGCCAAAAATTAAACAACAGTTTACATTCCTACAAGCATGGGGAAAATCTGAGCCAATTGTCGTCATTGTTGTTTTCTGGTATGCAGTCAGGAACATACTTCATGTATGTCAATGAGTGATTGATGTTGAAACTAAAAGAAGAATAAAGAAACAAAAACCAATCCAATACTCCTACCTGAGAATTTCAAGAGATGAAGCTCCCGCAGCTTATTTTATCTACTGGCATATACAGAACCTGGTGCAATGGTTTGATGCCCACTTGAGCTTTTTCTCTTTTAAAATGTCGACACATTCACTGAATCCCATAGACGCCTTGTTTCTATTTCACAGCTTCAAAAATATTCAAATTATTTGCTTTTCAGTCTGATGATTGAGCCAAGTGTCAGGACACTGCTTCATCTTTCTATATCCATGCACTTTATTGTTCTGCTAAACTCAGCAAGGTATAGCGCAGTGATAATATTCCTACATTGCTCTGAGAGTGTGTTTAGAAGGTAATAATCCCAAAACAGTCAACATTTCTCAAAGCTTTGAAGTGGTATCAGTGTTACTGCTCATGATATTCAGTAAGTGTGCACAATTTATGAGTAGTGTTACATGGATTGTGAGTTGTATGACTGGTTGTAGCCACATGAATATCAGGATCAGCCAAACAGATCCAACACAAGCTGTGTGGGCAGAAAGTGTGTCAAATGCAGCAAGGAGGATGTTGTTTTCTAGTCGATATAGTGTTCAGTCAGTTGTGACTGCTCCTGTCACACTCCACTTCCTCTTATGATCCCTGACTTGACACTGATTCTGCTCCACTAGACAGGATGTTTTCTCAGGAAGATCTCTAAAGAGACCAGAGAGTCACTTACTGTTAAGTAAAGCATGAAGCTGGAGACTATGAAATGTATTTGCTCTGCACCATCGCTGAGTTAACAGTATTTTCAGATGAAAAACAACATTTTTAATGTTCTGCTCTTTGAGATGGTACCTTAAACTGCAACATTATGTCAAGAGAGATTTCCTTTTCATGCTTCAGGATGAGTCTTGTTCTTTATTTCGGTATTAAATCATGTTTTGTGCTCTTTATGACAGCAGGGTATTGCTCTGACCCCTTAATGCCTGAAATAAGAACAACTGCTCAGAAAACTAAACTTTTTCAAATGTGAAGTTATTATCTGCCCCTTTAAAAAAATCTGTTTTTTTTTTTACATATTGTCCTCTTTCTGATGTTTACTAGGGACAAGAGACCATTATCATAAGGTGTGCAACTGGGTTTTTTTGAATAAAGTTTCTACCATAAATGATGCAAAATTCTTAGAGTGTGTATCAAATATGCGACATTAGACATTAAAGGGATTTATTAAGGCCAATGTGTGAGCTACTGATGCTGAATTAAACAATGACAGTAAATTGCACAAAATGAAAGGTTGCTTTTGATCATCATTGGTAAAATAAACAGGTCAATAGTCAAGAATGGAATATCTGATTGGTAGCTCCTGCAGAGTGCACTTTAAAGGGCTCTAAACATTTAACTCTACATGTCCCTCCTTTATACTGAAAAAATTCTGAATATCTTGTAAATGCCACCTTTAGATTGAATGTTCCAGTTCAGTTAATAGTTGACTGAACAGTTTGGTGTTCATATTAAAGAATCTTTATCAACAACTTACCCCTGTTTGCTGAAGTTAAACATTTAAAAAATGACTTATTTTCCAAAGTTGCTCACTTCTCATCTTTCAAAGCATCAATCTTGGGCATTTGTTAGGCTTCTAGTTGCTTGTGGCCAAAATGCACCCAACTCTGAAGGCTGCAGATACATGCTATGTGTGGCAGTTGGTGTTAACTGGCAAGTTCTGGTATAAAAGACACAGAAAGCTCAAATCAATTCAACTTTATTTACATAGCGCCATTTCACGGCAATGTCGTCTCAAAGCGCTTCAGAGAGATCGGCCAATTAAAAAAAAATAGCCTTATATAGGGAACCAGCTAGATTGGATCAAATCTTGACTTTGATCAAGATTTGATGCAATCTCCCATACTGAGCAAAAAAAAGGAGAAATTAGGAAGTAAAACCTGCAGAAAGAAGAGAAATAGGTTAATGATGCCAGTACTGTCCAATACATGGAAAATAAGAAACAGAGATAATAATTGGAAGTCCTCAGTGCATTATGGGATGTCCGGCTAGACTATCCCTAACTGTATGAAAGCTGAAGTTCATCACATCAGTAGGGATACACTTAATCCTGCTAAGTAGGACGTTTTTCTAAATTGCCCAGCTGTTGGTTTTTCCCTTAATAAATTTTAAGGAAGTTAAGCACCAATCCTTTTTTCTTTATCTCTGTCACAAGCAAGTCCAAAGAGAGAATGACCTCAGTCACTAGGTTATGTTATCACTTCAGATTTAGCAACAATCACAGTGACGTCATTGCGATAACATAGGGTGTAGCTCATCAATGACATCTCCCATTAACTTCAAATGACTGTAATACAGTTTTTATTTGATCCTGATTCACGTAGGTGGTGGCTGTGTCTTACCTCAGACACTAGATGCCTGTGGAGGTAACCAACAATGCATCACAGTGACTTACAACATGAAGATTAGTCACTGTGATCATTTACAATTCATTTCAGTTTAGCTGTGTGAGTTATGATGCACAACTGCCCTGTAGGAGGAATGTAAATTAAGACGCCCAAAGATTAAATCCCGCATGCATTTGGCGATAGTGGGAAGAAAAATGTGTGAGGAGCGCCATCCGTTTCCACCTGTGCAGTTCATGTCCCCTGATCTTTATGCTTACATAGATGAGCACAGGCATCTAAATAAAAGTCTTTACGTTCACTTTGTGTAGGACTAGTTTTAGCAGCGTGCAGGAATATCCAAAGCAGGGAAACGATTAGGTGAACTGGATGGTGACAGAGTGCTCATGATACTGAATCATAGCTTTAATGTCTGAATCATGGATGCTGTAGTTTTCCACAATGATCTTACCTCAACGTTGTATCATTCTGCTATAAAAATGGTATTTGTGTGATGTTTATCTGAAGCTGCTGAAGGAAGACTAGATTATCTTGGTACTTAAAATATTCAAGAGGGAACAAATCACCTGCAACGGTGATTAGAGATAAGATAAACTAAAAAAAAAGCTTCCTGGTGTTGTGGTGGCTCTTTAAGAGGCTAAACTTGAATAGTAGTGCAATAAATTCAGGGGGAAATAAAACAAAAAGAACTTCACCCTATTTCCTTTTGTAAAAACGTCACAACTAACCCTTTAAAACAACTGTCATTGGACAAAGAGCTGTACAAAAAGCGACAGACCAGAACATAGACAAACCACTCCAAGAATAAAAGCAAATAAAAAACAGGACAAAATGAATACATTAATTAATTAATTAATTAAACAATAATAAAACCTGCAGGACACTAAAACAGAATCCTTCTGTAAAAATGATCCTTCAGTAAGGTTTTAACACCTTGATCACCCCAAAGGTGAAACTTTCTGCTGTACAATGGCCTCTTTGACCCACCCCCACAGCCTTTCTCAGCCTCCACCCCACCTTCCACCCCGTGCAATCCGTTGTACAAACAACCCTGCGTCCAGTGCCACCCTCATATTCAAACACAAAGGCAGCATTTACCAGTACGTTCCAGTGACCTTCAGAGGGCAATGTTGTTATAACTGGGTGCTGCCTGCTGCATCCCAGAATCGCAGCTCTGGATCAGAGGCTCATTACACGTGTTTGCTCTCAATGAAAGTGTGGATAGAGGAATGTCAGGTGTTAGGTCAACTGTGCATAGATGCTTTAGCGAAGTGTGCTTTTTTTCTGACAGGAGCAATAACCCCAAATATGACTACTTGAAACTGACACCTGCGCTCTTTACCTTCTTTGGGCTTGTTGAAATCATGTGGGTCTGCATCTCTTTTCCCTTTTCTATAAACACTAACGGTCACATGTGGAGATATGATGCAGTGTCACCAGAACATTTCGTCCTGTAGTGAACCTGTCTAGATTTTGCCCCATTGTGACAGAGATTGCATTATAAACAGCTTAGCTCTGACTGTCCACTTCTTGTTTACAGTATTGACTCCATTGTTTCATGTCATATGCCGCTCGGCCTATGCTGTATTCTGTTTGTGAATGGAGACTGTTCTGTATCTGAGTGCACAATACCGGCATGTTTCATAGAGATTACTTATTGACAGCTGTTCAAATATTGAAAGGAGATAAAGTCATCTGAAAAATATGGGATAGAAAAACATAAAAAACTGGTTATGTAGGAATTTTGGTGGTAACTCATAGGTTTCACAATAAAACATGCATTTACGCATGTTTGTCCTCTTGCTTAAGAGTTTAACAATGTTTATGATCACTTAATGTTTTTAGAGGAACAGGTACACATGTGGTAAACATGTTAACTTGCTAAAATGCGAAGAGTTGGATGAGAAGAAACCATTGTCGTGTATATATAATTAACATGAAGACAAAGCAAGCAGCCAAGTCAGGTTTAAAAACTAAAAGCAGCTGTCGGGTTCTATCAAAAGGCAAAAAAAACATTTATCAACAGTGGAACACACTGTAACAGTCTCTTAACATGTCCATAACACTTGTCCTCACTATCTTGCAGGTGGTGTTCTGATGGAGATTGCAGAAGCTCATCGAAAGGTCAATAATGAACTGGAAGAGAACGTAAGCAGCCTCAGAAGTCTGTCATTAAAAGTTTAAAAAATAAATCTACAATTATCTCACTATCTGATTATCAGTAAGATAACTCTGCGACACGCTGTAGTTGTGCTGGTGCCTTTGTAAATCAAATTCTGCTGCAGGATGGTTTGTAGAAATACCAAAGGAAATAGATCTAGTCATACATGTCTACTTCCAGCTAAGAGATCGTACACTGTTTCACATTTCTAACTGATTCTGCTTCAGCTCTACCGCTGCATAAGTGCACCAGCGGGGTCACTAAAACTGGGATGGTAGCTTTCTGTATTACCTTTTACGTGTGCAAAAACATTCAGAACATTTACCGACGCTCCAGTTGCTGATGCAGCCCACCCGGGTTAGAGTCATTCCCTCTTTTTGACCACTTTTCTGCTGAGTTGCTGTCACTAAAAGCTTAACCCTCTTTTTTTCTGTCAAATTTTGGATGGATTAATGCATTCCAGAGAGTTTGCTGTAACACATGATGAAGTGACATAAAGCACAACAAATTTTGATAAAGGATACCATTTTTTTGTTAATTGAGTTTGTTTTTATGCCTAAATCCATCTGAATGCAAACAAAACTGCTGTGGATAACAGATTTAGTCAAGTTGATTTCCTGAAACCCAGTCTTAAGTACACATAATCTTTCCCAACAGGAACTTAATAAAGAGCCAATTATATATACCACAATCGGTTTTATAGGCTCATATACGAGAGACTTTTCAGCAGAGAGTCCGAGGTTCAAATCCCTGTCTGGGCAAACTGAAACCAGCTTCATGTGTTTAAATGCAATGGCAACACTTGGATCAGTTGTTGGTTTATCAATTCCTGTCTTTCCCTTACAATATGTTGACATTCTCTTGTGTAGCACTCTGAACCCCACATTGCCTCATAATGTGTCTACTGGGGTATGAATGTGCATAAAAACCTGAAAAATATACCTAAGCGTGTGTGTGAATGTGCATAAAAGCATTTAAAATATATACCTAAGTGTGTGTGTGTGAATGTGACATGCTGTGTTAAAGGGCTTTAAGTGATCCAAAAAAACTAGGAAAGGTACTTTACATGCATAATTTACCTTATCTTTTCTCTCTTTTCTACCTTTTCTTTGTCATTCATCGTTCATTATCATTTATTAAATATAGTTAGTATGGTTGGCTTATCTGCATTTAGTTTTTAATATTCTATTGTGAACATGAGTATAAGTTGTTTTATAAAGAGCATAAAATGACATTTTGTAATATAAAAAGGATTTGTTTTCAATTAAATCTATGAAAATTAGAAATCACCTTTTTTCTAGTTGTTGTGTTGTTAACCAGTCAACATTAACCTGTCAAGAATTCCTAAAACAAGTAAAAAAATCTTTACCTACTAAGGTAAAACCTACTAAGTAAGAATCATTATCTTACTTTTAAATAAATAAGCATAAATAAATAATCTGTCCTTGATTTGAGATATTTAATCTTACTTAGATTTTAGTTTTTGCACTGTGTTGAATAACCAAATGAGCAGTCATTATGTTGATTACTAAACTTTGTGACTCTGTATGAGGATCATCAATAGAATAACACAATTATTGTAAATGACTGTTTTATCAGTATTGTAGTAAAGTTGTTTGTTTTTTGGTAAAGTCTAAATATATTTTTACGAAACAGATCACTGGCTGCATTTTTCACAACTTTTCAACCTCATTTTCTTCCTTTTTAGCCTGATGTCATTGTTCAGAGTGAAAGAGAGTTTGTACAAGAGTGCTGAAGTCCTATTATCATTCCTGGCTCTCCTGCTTGGCCAAATGCTTCAGATACCTTGTGACAACAGCTAAACTGGAGTGTCACTATGTTCAAACACAGCGTTCAGTTTTATGTTAGAAAAACTGCACGTCGGTATGATTGTATATTATATGTGATCTCACAGATCCTCTGTCCCCATGTGAGAAAACTGGATACAGTGAGAAAGGTATCTAAAGTGAACAAATGTGTCTCTGCAGTTCAAGAGATTCCACAGAGAGGTTATCGTGGAGCTGGAGAAGAAGACAGAGATGGACGTGAAGTACATGAACGTACGTCGTCGGATATTTATGAAACTCTACTTTCCTTTATTGTCTGATATCTTAAGCAGCAAATTTACTCATCATCAACACTTTTTTTTCCTGTCTTGTGTCCAAATGTGTGCAGGCCACCTTCAAACGCTATCAGACGGAGCACAAGCTAAAGCAGGACTCTTTGGAGCGCTCTCAGACGGACCTGAAGAAGCTCCGGAGGAAAAGCCAGGCGAAGCACTCATCCAAGTACGACATAAAAGAGCACGAGGTAAGACTGAAACTTTCTCTGCGAAAGCCGCGATGACAAAAACTACACGTGTAGAGTTTGTTTGACAGGAGGAAGATAGTACAAGTTCATTCTTCAGCTCTTAAATCACCATGTAGAGAAAGTGAGGATGCCTCATGGGTCTCAGATTTCAAGGCTCCCAGTTGTGTGTCAGTCTTACGTAAGAGCAGACATTTGGTGACGGACAATTAGAACCCTTTACATGTAAATGCCCTTTCACTAAAAAGGACTAAAATCATCACAGGCTAAGATTTCTAGAGCTGTTTGCAGATGGTCATTTCACATAAAAGGCAGTATGAACATTATACAATGAGTCACTTTGTCGAGCTTCACATGGTATGTAACTAAAGGCACACACACCCAAATTTGTTCAAACAAAGGCATGCATGCAAGCACACAGTGTCACATAAGATGCAGGTTATTTTGGCTTTGAGATAAAAGACATTTAAAGTAGAAAAGCTCCCCATTTTACCAGATTAGGTTGAACTGCAGGACAGATTCAGATTTTATTTATTAGTCAGTTTATAACTGTTGTTATGATGTACAGAAAGACAGCGAGGCAGGGCTGTGGAGCTTTTCTTTGTGGTTTGTTTTGATTTCAATATGATTTTTATTTTAGTTACGTGTTTATGATAGCACGCTATCTCAAAGTGAACTATAAATCAGGATAAATAAATCCTGGTGATTGTTTTGTTTCTTTATTAACGCAGACTTCCCTCTTCTGGCTTCATGGTTGCACATGTGAGAAGAGTCACTTATGTATCGTTTGACTCTTTTTCTCCACAAAACACTTTATTCAGCTTTTTCTTCTTATATATAAACAGATTTATTTTCTGCATTTAAAAGAACAATGCTGTCAGATTGTTATTAATTTAGCCTATTACTGAATAAATATATACCTTCTGTTAATGTTATGGCAAGCACATAAAGTTTATAAAACTTTACCAAAGTAAAGGAAGTATATTTAGTTCTGACTCTGTAACAATAAGGAAATTACAAAAGTCATCTTAAAATCTAGAAAATTTGAATGGATTAAGAATTCTGTGTTTATTTTTGCCTTAATCACTTCATTTTCTACTCGCTTAGATGTGATTCATGTGTGCAGAAACAACATTTAGTATCATAAACTACATAAATGGTTCCCATGGAAACCAAATGTACTGCGAGGTTTCTTCAATATCAGCTTTAACAATCTGAGATATTTCAGGTGTTCCGTCATTCCTAGTTGGACGTGCCTAAAAAGTTCTTCTTGATTCTGTTTTGATGTGAAAGAGCTGCAACTCGGATCCCCCTGAAGCTTGTGTTTCTATCTGTAAGGCCGAACCCAGATGCCTTCAGAAGGAAAACATTTTACACGCTTGTTACAGTGATCTCACGCTCTCCGTCACTACCCAGGTTTTATAGCTCATAGATGAGGAAAAGGTGGATGAGTAAATAAAAACTCGCCTCTCCTTTGGTTTTGCACCATATTTAACCCATTTAATGAAAATACTGTAGCTTTCAGCACATATTTTATAAGTTGGGTTTTACGTGGCAGCTAAACTACACATTGTAAGTTGTTCTTTTTTAACCCTTTAAGTTCCTGATCTACCATGTGGTAGAGGTAAACTTGCTGTGATTCTGATGATTTTCTTTAACAAATTGTGGAAATAAACCTGCCTAAGCCATTTTTACCACTCTGTATGCAATTCAAGAGATTCCACAGAAAACCTAAACTAAGTATTTTTTCTCACATTTCCACCAAATGTTATTAACTTGCATCTCAAGCTTTTACTAAAACATATTTATTCTGATTAGTTGCAGAAAAATGCAGAAAAACATTTTTCTTAACATGGAAGTTAAAGGGTTCAATTAAAAAAATCAAATAACATGTGTGAAGCTGATAAAAGAGCGTTTCCACTCAACTGCTGTGTGACCTGAATGTTTTTTCTCTGCTACTTTCTGATGATCAGCCACAAAGCGAGCATTAATGTGTTACAAGCTGATGTAAAGGAGAAAGAATATGATCTCTTTAAAAATGTAATCTCAGAAATCGCTTTGCAAACATCACTGTGTCGCTGCTCTGAAAAGAAGGTAAACAAACATAAATTTAAAGTCATAGATTTGCACACTGACATAGCTGTGCATGAACAGGTGTGCTTTATGCAGTTCGGAAGCCCCGCTGTAGGGGTCAAAGTTCACTCTTCCAGATGTTTGACATGCATTTGTTGTTTACATGCAGCTGTACAAAATCTCAGAGAATTTTCTCTGTGGATCATGATGAGCTGAAGGAAGGGCACACGGAGGACTAAGTCCTGTCTTAATTTATTGACTGTTTTCACAGCCTGGATCTGACGATGAATATTGTGTAAGCCTGGCTTGTTTTCAGAGAATTATACAAGTCCTTAGACTAGCTATCAGACAATTTGTGAAAGAGGGGTAGGTGTTTGATTCCTCTCAAAGGATCTGGTGTGTATTTAAAGAGTCAGGCTTCTTTTTATGCTTAAGTTTGAAGTGGCACCTTTAAAAAAACACACACACACACCAACACAATAAGTCTCCTTATCTGGGTGGAGCTTTATTGCCTGATCCTGTTTCGCAAGCTGAGCTGAAACTCAGGGCCCCTCCTCTCTCACACTTGACATTTTCATTATCTGATAGAAATGACACCAGTGGACTACAAGCTACTGACTTTCTAATAATCATGTGCAGGGCTTGTGTAAGCTGCCAGTAATGAGCTCAGCCCCGCCTGTATCGCCTTCCACCTTTTGGAGAAGAGTTCGGGCAATTGTTTGTGTTGAAAATGGAAAATGGAGACCCTTGATTCTGAGAAAATGAGACCAGCCAGTTGGAGAGGGTCTTTTACAGAGCCCTTGGAGACAGGCTGCTTTTCCATCTCCATGACAACCTGGGGAAAATGGGAAAGATAGAGGGGTGAAGCTTGAGCAGTGATTTTTAAATAGTATTGCACTCCTTATGCTAGAGTCAGTTGCCCATCTGCACCAGGCGACGGGCGGAATCAGTCTCGACGGGGAAGATGTTTCTTTCAGCTCACTGATTTGGTTTCCCACTGAGATAAAATTGATCCAGGCGCAACAGGAGATTGAAACAAGCTTTGATTACAAAGCTCATCAGTGCCTTGATTTGTGGACTTAGCTTGAGAACATAAACATTTAGTTGCTATCGCTGAATTTGTTTTTGTTGAAGGCTCAGAGGGAGTATCAGTTTTCATTTTCAGGTCTGTCAGGACGTAAAAGCTGCAGAATCCCAGTATGTTGTGCATTTTTGCAATAACAGCCAGAAAAATCAAAGTTTTAGTTCAGTTTTTTGTGTATATGTATGTGTGTCTGCATGTGTGTATGTATATGTGTGTAATTTGGGATGACAAAAGGAACATTTTAATTCAGAGACCTGTAATAATCGTCCATAAATACAGCAGCTTATGGACCTGTTAGTGACCTTAACAATAAACTTTCACTTAAAACGTAAGAACGAAGCGTGACATATATGATACATTTATTTTTTCAGAATTTTTTTCATTATTTTGTTGTAAAAACTTGTTGTTGTGTTGTAAAACACAGATTTATGTCTTGTGCTCCTTAATTAACACCAGAAACCAGAAGATTAAGACAAGAATTCTGACATATCACATGGTAATAAATGGTAAATATCTGTAAAAAAAAATGTATTCTTCTTTTATATATACTTTTTGTTGAAAGGGCAAAAAAAGACATCATATTTAAAAAAAGATATTTTCTTTTTTTTTTTCATTGTTTGTGTCTTTAAGGGATAAAACATAAAAATTAAAAATAAACTATGAGAGGGGGAGTCAAAGCAAAAGCTAACACAAACACATGAGAATAAAGTTAAGAATAACTTAAAATTAAAAACTGAAGATACTTAAAACAAAAAAAAAATCATGTGCTGTACCTTTTAAAGAGCGTAATGAATGGAAGTTTGAAAGAGTGGTTACATTAATAGCATGACCACGTACGCTTTAAAACACTAGCAGCCTTTTTAAATAGTGTTTCTTGCTAAGTATATTATAATTCTAATTTTGTGACTTCTTTGCTGTCCTCTGACACTCTGTCTGCAGTATTTGGAAACCATCTCATCCCGCCAGATGGACATGCAGAAGTTCATCGCTGATGGCTGCAGAGAAGCTTTGCTTGAAGAAAAGAGGCGTTTCTGTTTCCTGGCAGACAAACATTGCATGTTCTCCTACCAATTCAGCAACTTTCATGAGAAAGTAAGGAAACACTTTCAATTCTGGATATTTTTCTTTCTTATCCTCTTTGTATACATATACTTTCATGTGTTTTACAGGCCAAAGAGATACTGTCAGCAAAGCTCTCCATCTGGCAGGACAAATGCAGCGATATCGCCAACGTGCCGGACACCGTGATGACCATGGTGGACGGCCTGTCCACTACTCTAGAACAATCACTGCTGGTTGAATGCTACAACAGGGTGAGTTTTGTATTAACAAAGAGTTTATCTGACTGGAAAATGCATAGATAAAGCATATTAAACTGGGCATAACTGCAATACACTCTCGCCTGCTTATTTGGTGAGACGGGGTCCAAACTTAATGGAAAAAGAATGAATGGAGCAAAGTTTGCTTTAAAGATAATTATCTGATTATATCTTATCTAGTTGTCGTGTGAACTTTAGTAAAAGTGCTGATATCAGTTCAGATTATCATCTAGCATGTGTTGTTTTCACCCTGGCTTGAAGTTAGCGAGTGTGTGTAGGAGGGATCTTCATCTGCACTTATAATAGATTCCACTTATTACACTGATGAGGACTTCCTACTTAAATATGACATTATTGAACCAAAACGGTTTATAACTTTCAGAAAATAGTTCATGTTGCTGTGTTAGTGTCTCGTCTCACACATGCTGTCTTCCTCAGAACAATGTGGGGCCTTTAGTTCCTCCTCCAGCACCACCATTAAAGGCCCAGATCAGTCCGCTAGCCAATATGTTTAACCAGGAACCCAGATCTCAGCTGACCTCCTCGTCAGACCGGATTTCAGGTACAGCTAGCTGCTTGGAAATACACATATAAACTATTAATAAATACAAATGGCTTTAGTTGAAAAAGCCGCCACTCAGCCATGATTAAGCAAAACTAAGTAAATACTGCAGGCATCTTTTTACAGGTGATGTTTGAGTTATTATGTTTAAATAAATAAAGCATTAGATTATGTTTTCTTTTCTTTAGTTACCAAAATATTCTTCCTCCTTTAAATCTTGACTGGTAGCAGACTCTATCCAAGCTCCTTTCTATGTTTTACGAACGTCTTCTACCTCCAGACCAGGGCAGTCTGGGAGAAGGCAGCTTGTCCAGATCCACATCCCAGTCATCTGATCTCAATGTGGGCAGGAAGTCCAGAGTCATGACCATCTTTCCCCACACTGCGGGCAACAATGACACACTCCTCAGCTTTGATGATGGAGACATCATCACTTTGCTCATCCAGGAAGAGAAGGATGGTTGGTTGTATGGAGAGATGGAGAAAACACAGCAGTGAGTATTCATTTTTTTAGATAACGTAGCTCATTTGCATTTATTTACTGGTAGTTTAGATGGAATAATGCTCTTTTTTTGTCAGATTCACTCACAATTTATCCATTTTGGTATTTTTTGTTATATAGAATTCATTGTTTTTGTCATTTTTGTTGCAGAAATCCATCATTGACTCAGATTTTAATCCATAATCCTAAAATTCTTCATAGGATATATTTTTTAACAAGTACATAAGAAAAAAATATGTTCAAACATGCAAAATGTACACATGCCACTCAGGGCCTTAAAAGTATAGAAAGATCCAGTAAAATCTGTGTGTTGTGAGAGTTATGACACATGCGTGTGTCTTATAGGCTTTTTTTCCTGTTAGTACTCATTATAATAAATCAACAACTGACTAGTTGTAAAAGTCAAACTGTCATTTTTTTGGAATATGCAGTGCTTGTTTTTACCCACACAGGGATGTTGTGATGTTACCTGAAGGATTAGATAAGACATTCCAGAAATATTAAAAACTGAAAGCCGTCGTTGGTAACATTTCCCTTCATCATTGTACACATCTACACGTAAGCAGTTCCAGGAAATATGTGAAAAATAGTTTCAGTGGAAGGAAGATTTCTGAGTTTCTGAGTTTTTAAAGCTAAACTGTTACTCAGTATAAGGAAGAAAGAGTGTTTGTTTGCTCATCATCAGTTCCTGTTGCAACTACTCTTGATCAACACTCAGTTTTATTGCAGATAAATCAATAAATCCAAACCTTTCACAAACCTTTACCTATAGCAGCAATAACATTTGCACACCCTCTAGGTGGAAATGTACTTTTCATTCCAAGAAGAATGCAGTAGCACGGAGTTAAAGGCCATTTTTACATAACTCATGTGGCAATACTCCTCTTTGCTTTTTGTTTTTCATTTCTTTAATGTTTTAGTGTGCTCATGCCTAGAAACAATGCTAGTTATGTTCAACACAACACTCGTAAAGCTCATCATGTGTACACATGCGGGTGCATGCACATAAACATTAGACATTTGATGCTTGCTTTTTCGCTCACCAAGGATCCAATTCTTCATTTTCCTCTACCTAATATCGTATAAGGTGTGATGAAATGTCATACGCATTAATTCAGATTATTCCCTGCTAAGGATTTAGGACTCATGTGATCAGTTTTTAAGTAGTGTATTAAAAGCCTTCATTGTTTAAATATGAAAATATATGAAAAGCTTTCAAAATGCATCATTAAAACTCTTCCTTTATGGATCAGTTAGGATAATTAATGCAACATGCTTTTTTGTTGTTGTTTTTGCCACTTTAAAATGTAATAAAATAAAATAAAATAATAATAATAATGAAAATAAAATTTGAATTTCTCTGAAAATGGATAAATAAATAAGTATTTTTCATTCATTTTCATTTTCAAAATAACAGAACAAAAGCCTCATTTTCTCTCAGTGGGTGTCATTAGGAAAGTCTTTGTATCCCAGTGATGTTCTTTTTAAAGAAGAGGACATGTTGGGAGAAATCCCTGAGCATTTTGTTTCCTAGCAACAAATCCAGTGCTCTGGTTGGAGCCATGTTTTTCCTCAGTGCGTGACTTGGAGTCGTCTTTAGATTCTGGGTGGAGAGAATTTCTCTGTTCATCATGTGTTTTGTGTCTGATGTCTGCATCTCATGCATATGTTTTGTTTGCAAAAGAGATTTTATACCATTATGGCACAAAAACGGACAACCTGTTGCTTCAAGTTTGCATGCAACATGAAGAGTGCCTTCAAAAACATCTTAGCAGAATTGCAAATTACTACTATGGAAAAGCAAACAAGCTAAAAACCACCACTGTGTTATTGATCTCTTTTGGTAATGGAAATATTTAGTTATATGGTTCATTTTTGTTTTTTCTGCTTTACTGCTTAATTTGAAGTTAGATTGATTTGTGCTATAAGCTTTTACGTATGTGCAGACTGTAAAACAGGACCTAAGAGTAGCACTTGTTCCGTGATTGAATGATGTGGGAACAATAACGTGTGTTTTGTGTGTCTATGAACAGACGGGGCTGGTTTCCTTCATCCTACTGCCGACCTTACAATGAGTCAGCAACATCAAACAGGTAGGAAAACATTACAGCATAGCAAAGACTGGATTATTGAGATGTTTTAAAGCTTGACAGAGAAGGTTTTCGGTCATATGCAGCAATCTTAGCACACCAGTGCGGCGGCTGAGTGTGACTAGTCTGCCAGAGCTGGACGAGGAGGGGCCTGTACTGCTCCCACCACCAGACTACAGTGATGATGTCCCATCTAGTCCAGTGATCCAATCAACGCCTTCACCTCAAAACACGGTCAGTACTGGAACTTTGACAAAAGAGCTTTTGTGTATGTACTCTCTGAGTGGCTTATTCTGTTTTCCTGCTTTTATTTGGCATTTTTATGTTAAAATTTAAGGTTGTTTATAGTTTGGCTTGCAGCTTTGTGAGACTGAACTCTGGAGTAGCTGACGTGAACGTAAAGACACCTAAAGCCAAAGATGGGTGTTGTCTCTGAGTGCTGCTTTTCTTTCTTCAGTAAACACCTTACTAATGATTTTATGTGCTTAGTTGCTAGTTTCACATAATTTTAATGCAGCTTAAAGAGTATTTTCTAAATAATGGCACCCAAACAGGTTAAAGTTAAGGCTAGTGGAAATGTCATTTTATTTTATGTATTTAGTTATAAACCAAACCTAGGAACAGTTTAAACATAAAACCTTTGATAAGTTGATAATCCAACCGGATTTAGCCGTTTTAATGCTACAGAAACCAGAAGTCATGACATCTTGTCTTGTAATTCAACACAGTCTCCAATCATAAATGATTCCTTCAAGCACTGCAGCACTCCGTTCTTACATCAAGCTAACTTCATTTAGTCCAGAGGCGCATGCGGCTCCCTGGAGCTTTTTTAAATAATGTACGAAAATGGAAAAAGATGGAGGAGACTTTAGGCCTGATGTTTTGAGTAACCAAAACCAGTATAAGTCAGTGTATATGAATGCAGTTAAGCATAACTACAAGTTCCTCCAGTAGTGTTGTGACCTTCACGAATGATCCAAATCTTGAGCCTTTTTTATTCTCTCTCCCAGAGTTCACAACTCTGAACGTCATTGGTCTTCTACTTCTACTCTTTTGTAGAGCAAAGACTTCCATTATTGGCTTTGTAATAACGACCATGTTGAGTATCATGAAGTGAAGCATATTATTTCCATGGTTTCCTGAATGCTGCATCTCATCCAAAGTTTCCTTTCCATCCTCAGTTACGAAAAAAGTTTAACACAGCAAATACTGATCATTTAAGTTCATCACGTTATCATTTAACTATAGCTGCAGATGAAAACAACATTGTGAGTCCATCAGGGGCTGAAATGGATTTTTTTAAACAAGAAAGTCTGTCATCATCCCTGCTGGGAGGAATATTTAGCAAATGTCCAGCAAATGAGTGAAAACAGACATATTAGTGATAAGCCTGTATGTTTGTGGGAAGTAAATCCCTCCCTTATCCTGTTCAGTTGGGATGCTGAGTTATACAGACATTAGATCTGAAACTAGAAAGTTCATCAAGTTTGTTCATGGTAGGTAAACAAAGTTGATCAATAGAGGTCAATAAAGGATTGTGTTGTTATTCAGGTTTGAATAACAGTACATCGTATACTGCAACAAAACTACATTTTCCATGTGGAGGTTTGAAATTAAAGGAGACTTACTATGCACCTGCCATTTTGCTTTTGCTTTGTCAAATCCTCAAATAAAAGTAACACAAAAAAATCAGATTTCTTTATTGTATTTTTATAGTTTAATCAATGCGACAAAGTTAAACTTAAAGCACCAAATCTCGTACTGCAGAGTAGTCACATGGTGTGTCATTTCTCCAGGATGCACTGCAGGGAGAATAAACATTTCATTATGACTTTGCATGTATTTGAGCCAACTTGGTTATTTTGATGAAGAGCTAATTCAGCTAATATGAAGGCAACACAGGCTGTAAGATTATATTAGCTGAATTAGCTGTAAGTGTATATTAGCTAATTCAGCTAATATACACTTACAGCCTGCGTTGCCTTCATATGGCCAATTTAAGACTTTAAAATGTTTGCAGCTCCAGATGGATTTTTTTTGCCTTTTTGGTTCATTATGGCTCATTTTGGTTGCTGACCCCTGATTTTAGTCTGTAATCATACAATTCAGCCATGATCTGTAATTTGATCATCAGCTTGATGATCAGATTAGATTTGATCATCTATTTCCTGTTCCGATTCTTAGACATGTCCAATCTAAGTGCGACCTCTCATTTCCCACATGACCTCCTCTGCTTCACTGTCACCACATAGCCTGCCAGACCCGAGAGCTTCGTCAGCCAAATATATGTGTGAATACCTTATAAACTGCTGTCTCTGTGGTTATCTAAACCCTGCAAGTCCTTGTCTAAAAGGTTTAAGTGAAAGGCTTGCAAAGCAGAGCCTTTAGTTAATGAATGTCTTTGGCATTGGACGCAATCTGCTCTCGACTTTAAAGCTTTGTGTGTTTCCCAATAAAATGCACGAGTCGATTTGTAACATGCAACACACCCACACTACAAAATGCCATCACACAGGTTGAACTTTAAGTCTGAGTTATTATGTCTTATCAACAGCCCAGAGTTGCATAGTCACCCTTCCACACCCTGAAAGTACAACAGAGTCAGGAGCACTCCCCAGTTCCGTTTTAGGAACATGCACAGCATTTATGTTATTGATCATTTCCTTCAGGGAAGTGCAAGGCTCAGATGTTTGTATTTTAAAGGAGCTTCTTTGCTGTGCTGACTTATCCAGACACCATTACATCATTCAAGATAAACAAAAGGAAGTTTTGAGTCCTAAAAAAATTTGTAAAATTCTTTGAGGCAGAGTTAGTTTAAAATGGAAAGAGTGAAGGAGAAAGAGTTACAGAGGAAAGGACAAAGGACACAGGGGTACCAACACAGTTTCACTTTATGGCTGTGCTCTGTCATCTGATTAATTATCAGTCTAGTCTGTCGACAAGGCCAGACACGCTTCTTTCTCCACCATCGCCATCCCTGCTGCTCTGCCTGTACAGTACTGTCCTCACTGCCCTCTGTATCCGCTGCCTCAGGGTTTCTCCATCAGCTGCAGAGAGGGATATACCTTCCCAATATATTGCATGTCCTGCAAGAAAGCGGCGTCGATTAAATTGTGATAGAGAGGGATTTGAATTGGTACCATTTGTTCAGGAAAAGGCAGGAGGCTGACTTTGCTGTAGCAGCTGTGAGACAAGGAAGGATCTTGTCACCGAGATTTCGTTCAGGACTTAATTTCCTCAAATGTTGTTTTTCAGGCAGCGTTCACGTTCACTCTCTCACTTTAAAGCTGCATTTAATTAATTAACAACTTGAAAAAAGGTTTGCAAAGAAAATGTTTGGTTTTATAACAATAATTTTCTGATAATTTGTCTTTTTGTATAATTGATTCTGCACATATTTATGTTTTTATGCTTTTTTATGTTAAATCAAAACTAACATAT
>JBAMHX010000024.1:15439168-15455892 GCA_037177515.1 Pseudomugil tenellus | reverse complement strand
GGAGATACTTTCCTTGCTTCATTGCAAGAGATGATATTTGATGTGATGAAGATGAAAATATGTGGCCAGACAGAGAGAAACATCTGGAAGTGCATGAATGACAGTACTATATATACTGTATGTTCAGTTCCTATTGCAGGCTACTGCAATATTGTTTACAGTTGTGCACAGCTCAACCCAAGGGGAGTTCATGTTTGTTGTACATAAAAGTGTGTTTTTCTCTTTTGCAAATGCTGTGAAATAATTAGAAATGTAAAGAAAATATGCAGTAAAACTGTGAAACATACATTTTCAGTGTCTTGTACTCAGTTACATCACTAAGTACAGTAATATCTAACTTTACTGGAGTTTTTGAATGGCTGTGGAAATAGCATATAGTGCTGTTTTGAGTATTTTTAGATGGTGTCATCAAAGGTCTGACTTGTTTGCATCAGAGAACATTTACAGAGTATCTTGTTCATAACCAATAGTTTCAGAACTTTTCATTTTGATGACACTGACACTTTCATTGACACAGAGACTTGTTTTGACACTTTTGCAGGTTATCCATTAGGTTTTGCAGCTTGTACTGATTGTTTTGAGCGTTGCATTAACTGTTCTGCAAATCTAAATGTTGATGTGAGAAAAGTACCAAATTGAGAAAAACTGTAAACAAATGAAAACAAATAAAAAACTAAACCTTGATAAGGTTAAAAGCCAAAGAGATGAGGAGTTTAAAGACAAGTTTTAAAAGTGGGCAGCGACGCAGTCTCTCTCACGTGCAAAGACAAATTATTAAACAGTTGAGAAGCAACTGTGGTGAAGGTCTTGTATTACGCCACAATGGCTGCAAATATGGTTGGTTTCAACCTAGTCAGGAGCAGACAAGCTGAGGGTTTTCCTAAATTTATAGTATTTATTGTTTAGCTCCAGCATGTCCTATTATTAAAAAAAATCAATATGAATATAAATATATGGATGAATGTCTCTACAAATATGCTGAAATTTGCCATAAAATTATGTGTAAGCTGAAAATAAAAAAACTAAACACGTTTAGTAAACATAGTAAAGCAAACATGAGCAGAATATTCTCACAAACGAAAAATAAAAATACAGAAAATGACCAAGAAGCATTTTCTGATTCTGATAGGATGAGTCCAGCCATGTGTGTGTTTCTGCAGCATGAAGCCAGTATCCACAGGTGTGTCTCTCCCAGAAGCCAACGCCTCCAGTTTTTGCTTCTGGTGTCCTTGAACAGCCAGTGTGTGTATGTGTGAGAGGGTGTAATGGTGTGTATTCATTCTACAGTGCTGTGGAAACGCAGTCACACACAGCACCCACTGCAAGTTGCCATTTAGGACTTGGTTTTAGTTTTTGTCAGGTCTCAAAGAAAAGACAACAAGTCAGTGTTGTGTCCTCCAAAGACATGCAAATGTGACTGTGTGCATTTTTATGAACAGAGACTGGCCCTGCCAGGTTTCCACCTCTCCTCAGGTACATTGTATCTAATCAACCAAACCTCGCTGGTGCCGGATGGTGGAAACGCTATCTTCTACTTTTAGTTTGCTCAGTTTCTGCCTGCATCGGCACTGAGGCCTGTACTGTTTATTTTGCCACAGCTGCTGATAAATCCCGAGCCAAAAACACTTCTGTAATAAGTCAAGTAAGTAGGGCCTCCACAAGCGTGCTTTTTTAGCAAAACAAACTATTCTTATCACCGAGATCGACCTGGAAATTGTGCAGCAACTAAGTTGAAACTTCTGAAACGGAGAAAATTTTGATAGAACCTGTCCTAAAAGGTTTGGTTTACAGATGGAAAGTTACCAGAACTATTACACAACTTGGTTGTTTGATCACATCATAGCAGACCGTGTCAACACACACACACACACACACACACACACACATAGATCGTGTCATCGCAATGGCTGTGTGGAAGCTGAATGTACTGTCGCACTGCACTGCTTGACTGTGATGTCATGACCAACAAGTGCTTTGAAACCATTTGGAGCAGAGAGAGAAGGGAAAACAGCCGTTAAAATCCCTGACTCATAAAAGAGGAGGGGGTGGGGAGATGAGTTAGAGGTGAAGAGTTCGAGATCTGGACGATTAGTCAGTTTTTCCATTAGACCAAGGCTGGCTGTCTGAAAGAAAAACAAGTGTGGATGTGACATCAGGCCACGGTGACAAGGAGATGTCCTTTGGCGTAAAGCAGCTCTTCTGATAGAGAGGGCTGCTTTGACCACAGCTGTGTCATAAAAATCACCATATTGCAGTTCAATGTGTGTGTATGTGTGTGTTTGTGTGTCACTCACCCTTTATCTCACAGTTCAAGGTCTGACTCAGTGACATAGGTGAGGAACAGGCAGGTTTGGGACACGGAGCAGCGTTCCGGTCTGGACAGGGCTGTCCAGCCCGGTGTTGGCATGGGAAAGGTGAGAGAGGGTCTGCCAGGGTGCTGAAAATGGCAGCTTTTCTCCAACACTGAGAAGTCATCCTCCCACTGCAAGCCTGCAGGTAAAATCCACATTCATGCTTGTGATGAAGATGTAATAAACTGTGATGTGCTTGATGGAACATTTGTGTTACTCCACACTGGTTTTATTACAATCCACAGCTTTCTTACATGGCAGTTACATCAACGAGTGTTTCTGTATTTTACATTAAAAATCACAAATCAGTGTTTTACAGATAAAGACAAATAGGTTGTATTCTTTTTTTAAGAAAGGTTATTAGAAAAGTATAATATGATAAATATGTTAAAACTTTATTTTAAAAAAGACAACCTGCTGTGTAAAAAGTTGCAATTTACAGTTATTTGTAAAGAATTTAAATTTCTTTCAATGTAAAAAATGTGAAGAAACACTTGGTTCCATTTAATCTATCTATTTCTTTACAATTAAATGTATTTATTTATTTAATACGTGGAAAATCTGGACTTAAATTATTAAGGAAGACTCCATCCGTCCATCCATTTTCTTAACCACTTCATCCAATTCAGGGTTTGCTGGTAGCTCGAGTTTATCCCAGCAGTCATCAGGGGGGAGCCGGGGTACATCCTGGACAGTTTGCCATTCCATCATAGGACAACACAAACAGCAAACAGGTTGCCGGTTCGAATCTCAGCTCGGGCAGTGGCCTTCATGTGTGGAGTTTCCATGTTCTCCCTATGTTAGCGTGGCTTCTCTCCAGGTCCTCCGGGTTCCTCCCACCATCCAAAAACATCCATGTTAGGTTGATTGATCATTCTAAATTTTCCATAGGAGTGAATGTGTGTGTGTCTGCTTGTTCATCTCTGTGTTTTGCCCTGTGATGGACTGGCAACCTCTCCAGAATGTACCCTGGCTCTCACCCGATGCTGGCAGAGACTCCAGCTGCCCGCGACTCTGAATTTGATGAAGCGGTTTAGAAAATGGATGGATATTATTTTCCCACAATCTTTCAAATCCAGTTTTGCAGATACATTTGTAATAGTTATACGTATAAATGCTTTTATTTGTTTTTAAGTCCTTAAATAACCTGGGTCCGCCCTACCTCTCTGAGCTTCTACACATACACTCCCCATCCCGGGCCCTCCGGTCAACAGATCAGCTGTTCCTAGAGGTCCTGAGGACGCAGGGGAAGCTCAGAGGGGACGGGGCCTTTTCTGTGGGGGGACCAAAGCTGTGGAACCCTCTGCTTCTGTGGGTCAGACAGGCTTCCTCGTTGTCCAGTTTTAAATGTCTTCTTAAGACCCACCTTTATTCACTGGCGTTTCAACCAGTATGAGTTCGCTTTTATTGCTGGTATTGCATTGTTTATTGGTTTTATTGTTTATACTGGTTTTTATACATTTTTATTGTTTTATTGCTTAATGTTTAATGTTAATGTTTTAATATTTTGATTTTTAGTCATTTCATGTGTCAGCACTTTGGTCAGCATTTGTTGTGTGAAAGTGCTTTATCAATAAAGTTGGCTTGGCTTGGCTATACGTACGGATGTTTTAAGTCCAAAAGGAGTGAATATGGTTAACATGTTCACATTTTGCAATTACAAGAACTTATATTTTACTCATGCAACATTTTTAAAAATGCTTCTTTAATGGAAGGAGGTTTTTTTTAACCCTATCTCACCCGATGTTATGCAAATACTTTTCTATGTCATTGTCAGTCATGGCTTCTTATCTTTAGTCACTAAAATACATTATACTCATTGTACATTTTCTTGTTGCATTTAAGAGAACAAAAACGGCTTTCGGTAAATCAGATAAACACACACACACCCATCATAGGGAGTGTGAGAGTAAAACATTACCAGTGTCTTCGGGTGTGGCTCCTTGCAGGTTGCAGGGACAGCTATGTGACTGAGAGATGCAGGGTTCAGTGTGCAGCTCCAAAGTGGGACTCTCCTAAAAACAGCAGTCGACAGAGAATGCATATAATCCTACTAGCTAGTAAAAAAAAAAAAAAAAAACAGGCCACTGTATTGAATTTGATAATATAACGTCAAAATAAAAATCCCAAAAAAGCTAAAACTCAAAATAAAATACAACAGGAGGACAGTACCTGATCAAACAGGTAGACCAAGACATCTTCATCAAAGGACACACTCTTCTTCATTTTGATGCTTTTGTTCGGTCTGGGTATCTCTTTTAGATAATTACAGCTTTGGCAGGATTTCAGATGTCTTCCGAAGCAAAAAGCATGCGACTTTTCCCTCTCCGCATCCTCAGAGCTTATAACGCGACTAGACGTTCTAGTCGTGTGCTCTACTATCGACGTGCTCACATCATCACCTTTACAACAAGCCGAACGCCTGGTTAACGTCCTCCAGTGCTGAGGGGAATAACTGGCCCTGCACAACCCTGCAGGTATGCTGTCATTAGAGGAAACTAGGAACTTATTGATCACATCCATTGTGATGCTATCCTCTTGGGTTGCCATGTTTAAATAGTTTGCAGCCAAACAGAAAATGTTCCTTGCTTGGTAAATAAGTCCTGTCAACGTATCCTTTCGGAGGAAGTCAGTGGAAAAAGGATCTAAAAAAGTGCAGAGTGATTGTTGGGTGTTCCTCTTCGGAGAGCAACAGAAAGATGAAGACCCAGTCATTCGGTTTAATCTGCACTCAGAGTTCCTCCATGCCGTTAGGGTTGCATTTCCTCCTTCATCAAGGGTACACAAGCAGGTGACCAACTGTTGCTCTCCATCAGCCTGTGTCATCTGAGGGGAGGACATCCAAACATGGAGTTCTTCATCCCTATGAATGATTAACTATCATTAATCGAGACTAGGGCTGTGTTGAAAAGATCGATTTATCAATTCTGAATCGATTCTCATATCAATTCCTAAAGATAGATCCATAAGTCCAAAGATTGATTTTTATTGCCCTTGGTGAACTTTGACGTTTCACAGGCATTAGTGTGACAACACACTACATAGACTAAGACATGAATCTCCTCATATGTACAAACCACAGAAGCCATCTTTAATTTATGACATTTCATTATTTTTGTTGCATGTCAATATAATAATTGTATTAATATGTTTCATAACTATATACACCTATAATTTATTTTTAAAATTATTTTAATAACATTGAACAAAATCCATATCTGATCAGAACAGATCAGATTGAATCATGAAAATTGATTCCAAATCTTGAGAAATGAAATTGAATCGATTCTTGAAATCTGAATCAATACCCAACTCGAATTGAGACTCTTGTACACTGCAAAAACTAAAATCTAAGTAAGATTAAACATCTCACATCAAGGACACATATGCTTATTTTTTTTTAAAGTAAGATAATTATTCTTACTTAGTAGGGTTTTTTTTAAAGAACTTTACTTGTTTTAAGAATTCTTGACAGGTTAATGTTCCTTGAAATAAGATAAATTATCTGCCAACAGAACAAAAAAAATTAATCTTATTTCAAGGAAAATTAACCTAATTTTTGTAGTTTTTTTCTTGTTTCTTAAAGCCAGTTTTTGTAGTGTATTTAATTTGGTTTTGCTGTTCAGTCATTTAAATGGCACAGGGTGCTGCATGTAAGAAAATATCATTCCTGTAGTGCACAGCAGATGTTTACTCCTGTCACAGCATCAAATATATGCACATAGATGACTCTCATAAGTGCCTCACTAAACCGTGAAAATGAACTAGAATGCACTAAAGCGGATCTTCCTCCAAATCGTTTTGCAGTCACTTGTGCACAAAGTGTCAATGTGAAAATTATTCGTTTTGACCAATTTCCAACAATTCAGGTGATCGTCCAGGTATTTTGTGAGTGTCTGGACCCACCTATACTGGTCATGTGATGTTGCCATGAGGAAGATCCTGTTTCAGAGTGATGCAGAAAAACTAGTCCATGCAGAAATCCTGCAACTTTTGGCTTTCACAAATGCTGTGAGGTTTTTCAGAGCCAAAATAAAGATTTTGTGTTGTTAAAAAACATTCTTCTTTTCACACAATTAACAAGCAATGTGCAGTTATTCTTGTAACACGGATCTATTAACACGTGTTTAATTAAAGTGTTAAACTTTGCTGACATTCATTCATTTTCACTTGGATGAGCATCAGCGATCATGAAAACTGGCAAAACACATATTTAATTACTTTTTATGCTAAGTTTTAGTAAGAACTCACCAATTTTATTTCCATCTAATGCACAAAAAACCATCAAGAGGACTGAAGTTAAAAATGAAATAAACTGGCTTAAAAAACAAGAAAAAACTACAAAAATTAGGTTAATCTTCCTTGAAATTACATAAAATTTCTTGTTCTGTTGGCAGATAATTTATTTTATTTCAAGGAACATTAATATGTCAAGAATTACAAACAAGTAAAAAAAATCTTTAAAAATCCTACTAAGTATGAATACTTATCTTACGCTTAAAAAAATAAGCATATGTGTCTTTGATTTGAAATTTTTAATCTTACTTAGCTTTTAGTTTTTTGCAGAGGGACTCTGCTTTTACTTAGCTTTTAGTTTTTTACTCAGGGACTAAAACTCCCACCAGCATCCATCAGATACCTCGATTCAACCATCCGTTTTATCACAATATATGAAAATCAAATACAGCATATTCAACACAGGGTGAAATTAAAAGTATATACATATTCTTGCATGATTTAATTTATAAGAATTATTAGCTGTTGATCACCAGCAGGTAGGAATGAAAACTTGGTTGTTATAGTTTTATAGTACTTAAGCTGAAACCACTTACTTCTTATACCTAAAGTTGGGTCATTTCAAGCATCAAGTGACATGCAGGATTTGTCCAAATGGGATCAAATCTAAATATAAACCCCAGACTGTTCAGTTGTTGCTCATATTGGAGGAAGTAGTGCACACTAACGCACCCTTGCACACAAACACATACATTATCCTGAGCCTGAATAAATATCGGCGCTGGTCCATCTGCAGCCACAAAGACGCAATAGGAAACTTTCACTGCTCTGCTGTAACTAAGCAACCGCTGGATGAGTGACTCAGGAAAGGAAGAGAGGAGCTGACTCACAGCAGCTGTGACGTAAAGGGTGTAAATGGACACACACACATGCAGAAACACATGCATGCAGTAGGCCGTAAAGCCTGTAATCTGTCTTGTTGGGGTAAATTTAACACCTCATTGTGTAACAGGTGGAAAGACAGAATATTAAACTTTTCCCAAATATAAATAAATAAAAAATAATCAGAGAAGTAAGTACTTAAATACCTTTTCTTAAGTTCTTTTCCACTGCACCTCTTTTTTAAAAAACAACTTATCCCATCTGCTGAAATCACCAGCATAGCTCCACCCCTGAAGTATTTCAGCTCTGTAAAATGAAAGAACATGCTTCTCAGCTCATATATGCTGCATCATGACAGTGCAAAATGCATTGCAACACAGCCTCTCTCTCTCTCTTTCTCTCTCTCTCTCTGTATCCACCTTAAATTGCTTTTTCCTACCTTGCATTATGTGAGCCCCAGTCGTTCCCCTGTTTCACTTCACAATGCAAAGCTCATCAAGTTCACACAGACAAGCTAAACAGATGAAGAGAGAAAAAATGGAGAGATTCAGTGTGGGAGGAGGGGGGTGTGAGACGGTGAGGAGATAGTCGGGGAGGGAATGTGAAAGAAGATGGGGTAAAAAAAAGGATGTGAGGGCAAAGAAAGGACAAAGAGCTCACGTATACAGATCTCTCCCGGAAGACGTCTGGCCTTCCTGCAGCAGAGCATCCAGTAGGATCAATACCTTCAGCTGGAATGTAACACATCTGCTTAGCTCATAGCACATGACAAGCTGGACGTCCCTGCAGCAAACGTGCACAAACCGCATTGTTCTGCAAAAGATTCTGAAGATAGTTGTGTTGCTTGTTTGTTTTAACAGCAAAGTGCTACAGAAAGCAATCATGATCCTCATGGTTCCCCATACGCATTTACATGAAATTACTTTGCTAGATATCTTTTTAGCCATATTGTGCTAAACGATTACACATTCAGATGTTTCATTCCCTAACTCCTTATTTACTTAAACTTTTTATACTACTTATATTTATCAGCAGTTCGACTGCACTTATCTATGATGTCCTCTACTGTTTGATTCTGTGCTTGTATTGTTCTTATTCTCTGATGTAAGTCGCTTTGGAGAAAAGTGTCTGCTAAATGACTGTAATGTAATGTAATATATTTGGCGCACATGTGTTATGACGTAAATATCGCTTTGTGAACATATGAAGGGCAAAAGATGTGATGTCACAGCAGGACCGGGAAAAACTCGTCCATGCTTCTATCTTTAATCAGATTGATTTCGTCTTTACAGGTCGACCTAAAAAAAATCAATTAGACACCAAAAGCTAATCCAGAACTCTGCTGCTCGAGTCCTTACTAAGATAAGCTCTGAGGTCTTTACACTGCCTGCCTGTCCGTCAGAGCAGAGGCTGGAAAGTTCTGATGCTGCTCTATAAAAGCTCTGAATTGTTTAGGAAATACAGCAGAGACCTGTTGACCCAGTATGAACCCAGCAGACCCCTCAGGTCATCTGGATCTGGTCTTTTATCAGTTCCCAGAGTTAGAAGGAGACATGGAGATGATGCATTCAGCTTCTATGCTCCACATATCTGGAACAAACTCCCAGAAAGCCTCAGATCAGCTGAAACATCCTGTTCTGCATTTAAATGTTTTTATTTAAAAGTCCAAAACTGATCTGTTTCCATTAAGCTTAACTTTTTAAAGCATGACTGTGTTTTTAATCCCGTTCTTATCTCATGTTCTTTTTTTCATTTCCCTCTTGTTTGTAATGTTAAACTATATGCTTCTTATTTTCTAACATTTTAATTTCTGTACGTTTATTATAAAGCACATTTCATGCATAAAATCAGTTCATTGGACTTCACATAACAGTACATAAAGAAAGTAGGTGGAATCATTTATGAATTATATAAAAATGCACCCTATAAAGCAAAAACAACATGTGTGGGATTCTCATGGAAGTCACATTTGTCTAACTTATTGTTTGACGCAGCATAAACGTCTCTGACAACCGTTGTTGTTGTGTCGTTTAATAGTCTTCAGGAATGTTTCTCCATGCTTTGTGAATAACATTTCGAAGCAGTTTTTTACAGCACTGGCTGTGTTTTGTTCTGTTCTCTACTTCAACACTGCTGAGGCCGACGATCTGGGGAGGAATTGCTGCTCCATCAGACCAGTTGCTGCTGATTTTCAGCCCATTTCTTCTGTCATTTAGCAAATAATAGAGAACGTTCCTCTTGGTTTCCCCTCTGTAAGAACAGCTTCATCTTTCCATGAAGACCATTTCTGACTAGGGGTCATTTAACAGTAGATACATCTGCAGGTTAAATTCTCTACTGTAGAATTTAAAGTAATTATTCATCCTCCACAGAGCTTTCACACCCGATACACGAGGTTTACGCTCCATTTTTCCTAAACAATCACCTTGTTCACGCAAACATATTACTTACTGACAGTCAAATTAAGCTATATATTTTTTCTCATTGATGCAATCACAGATATGGCAACAAATTATGCATCTTTGTAATGAGTTATCAGTAACAAATTAATGTAAAAATGCTATTAAATCTGTTCAAAGTAAATTAAATCAAAGTAGTCAATTGCATGTAGACACAGCCCTGCTTTGTCCTTCCTTGTTAGTTTGAAGTAAAAAATAAATAAATATTTATATATAGATAACTAAATAATAAGTCTTCAGGGTAGCCTCTAATACCAGCATATGTTACTTTGGGGTTGTAACCTAAAAAGTTTGAGAACAGCTGCCCAAGATAAAGTCAGGACCTTAGAAGCTTCACTGCAAATACAGTCATATTAACCAGTTTAAGAGATTTCAACCAGTTTTACAATCTTCACTGACTTCCAGTCGGTAATAGATACGATTGGCTGATTGTTTAATAATCCAGGAATAGTTCATAAACACATCTGTGATGTGTTCAGAAATATAATCGTAGCAAAGCTTTTTGATCCAAAGACTCAGTCCAGGCAGAGTCCAGAGTAAATATGGAAAAGCAGCATTCAGCTGCTATGTTTTTAGTGTTTTTTGCATCACCTTTAATGCTTTTAATGCTTCATATCAGGCACTAGATTATCTGGTACAAGTGTTATGCACAAACAAACGTATCTTGCCTAATTTGCATAACGTGCAGAGACCATTGGATCTGTTTTTACATAATGGACCGGTAGTATTAAAAAACAAGAGGGTTCTTCCCTGCTTATAAAATTAAATAACAGTGATTAATCAACTGCATTTACAGAGTTAGAGATGTGTTCTTCATGAAATAGGTTGGGTTAAATACAGTTAGGGTGGCCAGATGCCCCGCTTTGTGCGGGACAGTCCCTCATTTCCATCAATTTTTACACGTCCCGCAAATCGAGGCGCTGTCCCGCATTTTTGCGACCAGGCTTCACATTTGTGAAAAAAAAAAAAAAAAAAAAAACTACAGCTGTCACGGCCGTGATGGATTTGATTTACACTGTTGTCAAACTAGGAGGTGTGACTTCCCGCACATCCACGGCGCACCGGTGCGCACACCCACAGGTGGAAAGAAAACACATCATGGAGAACAGAGAGACGGACGCAGCCAAAATAGAAAGTGTTCTTCCAAGACTGGAAAGAATATACCAATGGGTTAAACCTGTTCAGGAAGACTTTTGGTGGGTATTTTACGATGTTTGTCAGTCATTTTTTTGTGTCACACGATGGGGAATATGACGTGAAACGGCATGTGGCATTTTTGCATGTTCCATTGGAAAAAATGTGCGCACAGTATGTTGTTTTAACAACATTTAACACTTAAATGTTCTGGTGGTAAGGTTATATTGTTTGAAATAAATGCAAGCCAGCAAATAAAAAAAACAGCAAAAAATTAAAGTCTTGAATGCTGATTCTGTTTGATTGTATAGTGAAATTTTCATAATGTGAAAGGCGCAAAGAAGAGTATGAAAGCGTTTGCTGCTTGCATATGTCAGAGAACTTGATTTTAAATAAATAATAGATTTGTCATGTTTGAATAGCCATTTTATTATCAAAGGGCATTATAGAGTTTTAATAGACTTTGTCCTGACAGAGTGGAATCTCACATTGTCCCACATTTTCATTGTCTTTGTCCCACATTTGGTGAGAGAGGATCTGGTAACCCTAAATACAGTCATGGAGAGAAATTCAGCGTTACTGTCAGATATTACAGACTCAAGACCCTGGATATAAAACCATTGACAGACACAGATGTAAAAGGCTTCCAATGGAAAAGCTGGTGTCATAAGAGTATGTTTATTAAGACATCATGGTACAGAATGAGTTTTTGTTGACAAGAGAATAAACATTAGCGCCCTCTAGAGGTTATAAAGAGAATAACAACACACAGTTTTATCAACTCTGTAAATGACATAAAATTATCTTTCAGCTGAAGTAACAATTCCTCACTACAACTGTCTTTATCCCTTGTTTTTCTTCATCACAAGCAGCTTCAAAACTTATTTATTTAGGTTTTTCTTGCTGATTGAGTCAAATCCTGGCAACAAAATCACTGATGCTGGAGTTCTTTGTGGCACACCCAGACAGCATCAGGATGTTGTTACCAGGAGGAAACTGGCTCTCAGAGTGATGAAGGCAAGGAAAGAAAAATAAAACAGAGTGAATCCTCCCTCCTTTGGTTGCTCAGTTCTTCCAAGTTACAGCCGGCCTCCTGGATGCTTTGTCATACACCAGTTTGCCCCTGTAGACCCATATCAGGTCAGCCGAAGCATGGCTGCTCCCAGTAGGGGTTCAGTATAGTCATCATTCTCTTTCAGCAGACCTAGCAGTACATTTGAGGATGTGAGACAGTCATGGAGTTGAAAGCCTCAAAATGTAAGCTTGTTCCACTCTATTTCACATCTATTTTAATATTTGAGCTATGATGGATGTGTCCAGACCGATGTTCTTATCATCTGATACGGCGACAACGTCTGCATCCAAATGTCAGATGAATGAGTGATAGATATTCAGTTTCAGGCCTTCAGATCTGAAGCATTAGATGGCCTCACGGGTATATTTTATTATATGCTGTGGTTTGTTCAAGAAGTGGAAATGATTTTTACTCTGAACTGCTTTGACTTTTTACCCAGAGGTGAGTCAAAAACCAAACAGCCAAAGAGCCCACTTGCCAACTCTTCAGCCTAGCTCCATCCCACTTTTCACTGCATCACAGCAGCATTCAGCTGTGGGAATAAACAGGTGACCTAGAATAAAGACTTCTACTTGGGTTCAGCAGCTTAAAATGATAACTGACTAGATCTTATACTGTTCCTATTGAGTTGTAACCTGTACACTACATGCCAAAAGAAGTGTATCCATTTACACTGCAGGCGCAGAGTCATCATGTCATGTCAAGTGACACCAAACAATCCGTGAGTGGAGGGTAATTGGAGACGATTGAGCTTATTCTGAGCATGCAGAATATACCATGTACAAGGCCTGAAGAGGAGTGGAGATCCAGTCTTTAAAGTCACTGTCTGAAGTCTGAGGAATGGAGCAAAGCACTGTGGGTAATGAGGGAAGGTGCAGCATCTAGTCAAGGGTCAGGAAGCGCCATTTGCAGCCTTTATTTGGACACAGAAGCGTCTCATGCCTGCAGAGGAGAAGGGGTGAGAGGGAGTAAAATGTGACACTAAAATAACATACAAAGTGGTAAAGTAGGTATGTCACTGTGTTGGTTTAGTGGCTTCAATAGCAATAAATCTGCAGCGTCTTGTTATCGTACGCATGGGAAACATTGTTTTCAGCAGAATTGAAGCCTGCGATGGCTAATCTGATGAGTTGCATAGCAGAGAGCTGTCTCTGACAAGCTCTCCGGAGATTATGGGCTCTTGGAGCTGTTTGCTGACATAAATGCGCTGTCCATCTCAAATCACTGGTCGAGTTTTTCTGAGTGTCTGTTGACAGCGGTACACCTGCTCTTCACCAGTCCCGACCTGGGAACACTGCCTGTCTGAGGGAGCACCACTGCTGCCAAGGTCGCTGCCTTATTGGGAGGTGTGTGGGTGTGTATTTGAATTAAAAAGTGTGACAGACAGATATAGGATCAGGGTGGGCTGTGGAAGGGGTCCTATATTAGCTCATTTCCTGGTGCTGTAAGAAGGTGGATCAGTATTTATCACATGAATAACACACAGGATGCACTCATTTACTGGATTCACAACTAACAAATTGATTTTTTTTTTCATCTACTGCACTTTTTTCTATGTTTAAGCAGGAAGTGAAAAAGTTTTGTCACATGCTACAGCCAGTGAAGTGACTTCCATAAAAGTAATAGCTTCATATTAGGAATATCTTTAATCCTAAATATTATTACTTTTAAAGACTTACCAGGTAATGTTATTGTTTAAACCCAACCAGGAAGTTGCAAAAGTTCTGTTTTTTTATTGATTGTGACCCAGAAGAGATAAAATATTTGTAAATCTTACGTCACACAAATGCAAACAGCAACTACAGCTGCAGCATCAACCCCGCCGACGTATAAAAAACTACAGTATATGTTATTTTAACTAGAAGACTGCTACAGAGTTTGACGTGCAGTGTTCTACATCTCTGGTCTGGTATTTCTGGTGGGTTTTCTTTCCAGTTTGCATCTCTGTAATTTCAGGTTTTTTATCTGCAACAGCTGCTAAATATCTCGGAGGATGTTCAGAGTTTCCTCCTTGATTCTGTCAGTTGGGAAGGGGCTGCAGTGACCTATACATTTAACAGAAAATCTGGGAATTTTAGCAAGAAAACATGAATATTTCACCACAGTTATGCTGTAAGGCAGAAGCAAACACATTTTAGTAGATTTACATTGACCAGTAATTCTGCCAATGCTGACTTCAGGTAAACTTAAAGATACAGCTACAGTTTTACATCCACAGTCAGCAAATTCACACTGAAATAAAGGAAATCTCACAATTGTATACTATATTATCTGGATATATAGACACGATTATGATCTATAATGTTATTTATTAAGCATTTATAGATTATTTGCACCCAGCAAAGAGCATAAATACACAAACAAGTGAGTGAATGAGGAGCAGACCTTTTCTGCAGCCGTGTCGTTGCTGCCTCTTACCACTAGGAGGCAGTAATGTGCAGGTAATTGCTTTGATCAAACAAAGACAGGATTTCACACACTGTCACAATCACTGAATGTGTAGTGTAAAAGGAAATAAAAATCAAAATAATGCACATATGTGTGGCTTATAGAAAACATGTGTGTATTCCGGAGCATACAGCACAGCTTTTAACAGTGAATCAGGACGTTACCCAGGCACTAAAGCCGCCGATGAAAGGCTTGCGCTTGTCTGTCACTGCACGAGGGCCCATAGCCGCTTTCACGCTTGTGAATGTAAACACCTGTTCTGCAATCACAGTACAGCAAAGCTGCTAAGTAGGATGAAATGAAATTTCAACTGTAACATGAAACTTACACAAAACTGGACACAAGCGTGATGAGGAACTTGCTTGTGGTGTCATGGTGGTTGTCCAGACAGACCTGTCAGTGTTGAAAAGCGTGAGTGTGACCTCTGACCTGAGCAAGCATATTCACACAGGCACATATACTTTTGAGCGTGCACCGGCCGAAACAGCTGTTTGACTCCTCAAGTGGATCGAAGTGTTTATAGAGGAGCTGAGTTTAAATGTGAGGTTTACAGAGTTCTCATTTACAGACACACGTATATGCAGAGCCCAGAGCAGATAAGAGCAGATCTGTTTCAGAGGCTAATCTTAAAAGTGATAAGGGTTTCCGGGGGCCTCTGGTCTTAGACGATACACAAATATCTTTACGTGGGAATCAAATACGGCCCAGGGATCTGTCACTCAGGACTCTACTTTCATGTCAAATCTTTCTTTCTGTAGGGAGGCTTGCATTGGCCTGTGCATTCATGTAACTTTAACAGAGACTACGTAACACAGTTAAGAGTTGTATAGATGGCTAAATGTAATGGTTTTGAGTGTCTGTCACCATCTGCCTTCCACTATATTTGTTGCAATCACCCTCCCATCTCTCCTCAGAGACGCCTGAGGGAGTCCCTCACTCCTCCCTGCCTCTGCACAGATCCTATCACTTGCATTTTAAGCTGGCTGGCATTCATCCGGCCCTGATCCAGTTGCCCAGCAGCATCCACATTAAAGCGAAAAATGTAATGAGTCAGGGCTAGCCTTAGTTACAGCTCAAACAGATGAGAATACCAGGGACATGGAGATGGCTGCAACTCACTGCATTCGACATGCATTTCATTTAATCTTTGCAGCTAATCCACCAAACAGAAGGGGATCAACTTTCACCTTAGCGCTGACAAGCAGCAAGCTAGTTAGAAAATATGATGCAGATTATAAAAACCTCAGTATTTTTCCATTTAATTCAATAAAAAAGAGAGAGTTTTTCCTCCTTATTCCACAGTCTTACAGGCAAGAGTTTGGCTATTCAACAGAAGGTTTGCACTTTCTTCACTTTGCTGTTGTTTTAAAATATTTGGGATCAGGAGTTAAAAGCACACGGTACGTTTAAGATTTTAGAAATAAATGTCAAAATATCTAGAAACCAAAAATACAGAAACATTTGGGAGGTGTGTTTACTGTGCATCGCCTGGCAATACCAACAAAAGTTTTTTTTTTACAGTCAACAAAAACTCACATTCATCAACAAGGTTATAAAAAATGTAGATACATGTAAAAGAAGAAAAAAGAGACAATTGAGGTAAAAAATATTCTAAATTTAACCCAAAGAAAAATGCAAGGATGAAAGTTTAAACAACAGCTATGGATAAGAATCATTGTAAGGGATACAGAAGGCGAAGTCAGAACTCACTCTGGTGTCCAGCTTGTGTCTGATATTCATCTGACATATGCTCACTGAGAAGCTTGCTTTGATTAAGTTACATGTTATGAGAAACTTTGTGTTTTTGTTGTTTTTATCAACATATAAAATTATAAAAGATTTTGTTTGTTTTTTTTGTTTACTCGTGGAGATGGTTGTTATTATTGAAAGTTTCTGTAAGAGAGAAGCTACCTTCCTTCCACACATACACATAAATATTTACCTACATTAATGTTCCCTTCAACATAATTCAAAAGAAGCAAAACATTAGTGAAATTTTAGAACAGGTTTGACTTCAAGAATAAGAACATGAAAACTTTTGGATTACCTCCCTCCGAGTTAACTTGCTGGTAGCGCTTCGCTAGCATGTAGCAAACTCAACATCTTTTGAGGGAGCAGGCTCTTTTGGATCGGCTCTCT
>JBAMHX010000024.1:15412854-15425811 GCA_037177515.1 Pseudomugil tenellus | reverse complement strand
CAATGAAGAGATGCTAAAACTGGAGAAATATGATCTCTTCTGCTAGTTCTCGTAAGAAGCCTCGCTGCAGCATTTTGTATCAACTGTAGACTTTTCAGGACATATTTGGGACAACCTATAAATAAAGAATTGCAGTAATCCAGTCTAGAAGTAACAAAAGCATTAACTCATTTTTCTACATCACTCTGAGACAGTATGTCCCTAATTTTTGCAATATTACGTAGATGGAAGAAAGCGGCTCTATAAACTTGTTTTAAATGCAGCAAAGGACAAATCCTGGTCAATAATAGCTTCAAGGTTCCTTACTGTGGTACTGGAAGCCAAGTTAATACCATCCAGATTAATTACAAACTTAAACAAATTTGTCCCAAGTTTCTGAGGTCCAAAGACAACGACCTCAGTCTTGTCTGAGTTCAAAAGGAGAAAATTTAGAGTCATCTAGGTCTTTATGTCTTTAAGACATCTTTGTAATCTAATGGACTGATTGGTTTCATCGGGCTTCATTGATAAGTAAATCCGAGTATCACGGCAGCGATGAAAATATATACCATGTTGTCTGATGGTATTACCTAAGGGAAGCATGGATAATGTAACAAGTATTGGTCCAAATGTGTAGCATTGTAACACGAGAGAGAGGTAGAGACTTAGAATTACCATAAAAATGTTGTCACATCATTGTTTTCCTGAGGAATTCCAAGCAAAACTTCGTCAGCAGTACTGCATCGTAACATTTTTATATTCACTCCAGGTCAAATTCTTTGTATCATAATGATAAAACGGGCATCCAGTATATCCCATTGTTCACGTTTATAATTTATGTTCTGGTTTTTTGTACTGATTTCAAAGCAAAATACAAAAAATCACATATCGTGTGAATGTGACACACAGCACCCCCTGTCATTGCAGATCAGCCAGAAAAGAACAAAGAGAAACTTCAACACAAAAGTGACTGCAACATGACTCACATTATCATCATGCACATATGATAGTTGTTTTTCCTTGTCTGGAAGGAGCTGTAGTGTATGTTGAGACACAAATCTGCTGTTGCATCCCTTTTTAAATTGGTCCTGTGCTCATGGGATGCTGCCACAAGGTGGCACCGATTAGACACAAGATCTTAAGATCAAATGAACTTTTATATTGACTACCTCAATACTTTGTAATACATGTTTTCAACAAACCAGTAAGGCTGTAAGACTTCGATGAAATCTGATCTGTCTAGACAATGTGAAGTCAAAGCTTTTATAGACAATGAAAGTTTAGAGAACGATGAGATTTATTCCCCAGGTTCTCGTTACAAAAAGCATCGCTGCCCTCTCTGCTAATGACATTAGTGCTGACTGGATTCACCAGAGACAGTGCTGTGTCAGATGATTTGACAAACTCCGCTCTGCAGGAAACTCACTCATCAGTTTTAAGTGGCCTGTTGTCATGGTGACCATGTGCTAGGACCTTCTTGACAGCATCTGAGGCCGCACCCAGTCTTTCACCTTGAGCTATTTACTTAGGTAGATTAGTGTGTGCCACATATTACTGCATTTTCAGCAAAAGGTAACACAACAGAGAGACGAAGCATTTCTAACTACACATGAAATCAAGGATCCTTTTTTTCCTCTTCAGCAAAAATATCAGATGTTTTCAGGATGTTTTAGCAAATCAATTCTAAACTTTTCATTCATCACATATTTTTTCTATGAATTAGTTAAAAGTTTGCTCACATTTTCCTGATGAATCACTGTATTCACTTCAGAATTTCCCTGTAAAATGTAAGTCTTTCAGACAGAAAAATCATTTTAACGGAGACTTTATGCTCATTCACAGTAGGAAGAGCAATTTCTGAAGATTACCTTGAAACCTTTCCTATAATATGATCACTTTTGCTAGTAAAATCCTCCAATAAAACCTCACAAACATGTTTGAGTAAATGAGAAACATACCAAATGCATGATTTCACAGAGAAAGCATGTGTACGGTCCATAGTGGACGCTCAATTTATGCATTGCCATTTAATAAAATTATCTGCATTTCGGAAATTATTTACTAAAACCAGAGAGGAAGCAGGTTTTCTTTGAGTTGGAGATGTCTGTCAGCTTTCAGAAGCACCTTCAGAGAGGGAGGGCAAAGAGGAGGACAGGGAGGGAAGGGAGAGGTTTAACACAAAAAGTTGATTGGATGAAAACTGCCCTGTGGCTCTGTGGAGGAGAACGAGGCGAGACAGCAGGGTGTAGCTGATATAAACTGGAAAGGTTAATAAGACAGGTGAACAGGTGAGGAACACGAGAAGGAGGCTGAAGTGGCTACAGGAGAATTTGATCCCTGGACAGTTTTGAAACTCAAGCATCCTTCTGCACATCTTGTCCAGAGTATAAAAGACAAGTGAGTTGTCACCGCTGAGCCTTATCTCCTGTTTGCTGCTTTGGATCAGGACAGAGAGGAGCCAACAGCGGTGAGTCCATCACACATCTGCACGGGGAAACCCAGAGCACAGCTGTCCGGGTATCATACAGCCTACATTCTCTGAATAAAGAACTGTTTTCACTTTAGCTGGAGAAATTAGAAGGACATTTAGCTTTGACTTAAATTGATGAAGTGATAATGATAATAAATACTGAAACATAATTCAGCAAATTTCTAATGAAAGTTAATGCTTTAAAGCAAGAAGAAGAGATAAAAAATAGAAAAAATAGGTTTAGTAAAAACTTTGATATTTTGTTATTTTGCTAAAAAAATACTATTTTGATTAAGTAAATTTTATATATATTTATTTTACTAAAAACAATTAGCTCTAAACATTTACAATGTATCTAAATTACTCACAAAGTGGGAATTGATTTTTCATAACAGAGAGGTTCACTTTTATTTAGCAAGGAGGTGTAATATACCTTAAGGATCAAAAATCATTATCAACCTCATGAATAATCACACCCCCCCCCCCCCCTCAATTGCCAATTATTCATCATAGTTCAGCCAGTTGTGCATTCAAATGAAGTAAATAATCTCAGAGATTAACAAGCTGCCAGAGGAAATCTGCTAATTCTGGTCTCTAACCAGGATAGACAAATATTCTCTCCAGCATAAATATACACATTTTACTTGTTTCTGCAAATATGCTTTTGTCAGAATATTTGAGAAGTAATCACAATTGTACTTTTGAATGGATCAGATTATAATACTGGATAAATCTGCAAAAATAAAACTATTTAAAAGAAAAAGTTAATCTATCAGAAGGTGAACAAAGCCCAAAATCTGAGGTGGTTACAGATACATGTGATGCACATCTGAAAGAGAAAGTTATATGTGTGTGTGTGTTAATAATTAACACAGCCTCTGTTATACCTTACAGGACCAACATGTCGCTTACCTCCATTCTCTCAGCTGAAGCCATTGAAAATGCTGTCAAGGACTGTCAAGGTAGCACAAACCTTTCCTTCAAATATTTATATCTGATAATTATAATAATAATAATTATAAAGTGCAACAGCCAAACCATGAAGGGTATGTTATGCCCATTTATTTCAACATAAACTACCTTCATCTTAAATTCATTACTTCACATCTTAACTACAACAAAATGCAGAGAAATACAAAATAATCCGGATTCACAAGGAATAAATCGAGAGATTTATAATCTGTACTGCGTTCCGATATTCTAAGTACTCGCCATCATACAGGTGAATAATCCTCTCAGCACCTGCATTGTTTACCATATATCCTCTCTGCTAAAGTCACATGCAGCTTTAAATCTGAATTTAAAAAGGTTTTTAATCATTGAGTCTGGTTTAGTGGAGGCATGAGTGTGCTGGTGTTAAAAGATGAAAACAGGCCCGCAGCCTGGATTAATCTCCCCATCAGCTCTCAGTGTGTTGCCCATCAGGATGAGCTGCGACTCTTTACCGTCTCTTCTGCTTTTCAACAGCTCCAGATTCATTCTGCTACAAGAAGTTCTTCCAGCTGTGTGGCTTGTCCTCAAAGACACCCAACGAGGTCAGAGATGTCTTCCAGATCCTGGACGAGGACAACAGCGGCTACATTGAAGAATCTGAGCTCAAGTGTGTAAATTGATAGCTGGGATGTGCACTCTGTGCATAGCAGAGCTCTGAATGTGTCTAGGGTCTAGCTCAGAACTGCCAACATACACGTTTGGTGACTTTTTCCTGCAAGAACATAATTAATCTTAATTGTGTAATTTGTGTGTTAGCCTGACAAAAAGTTAAAATTAGAATAAAAACAAGGTTTCAATGAATCAAAGAAATATTTACTAAGAGATCCTGTATATGTGTTTGGTTGTAGGTACTTCCTGCAGCGGTTCCTTCCTGGGGCGAGGACCCTGACCGAAGCAGAAACCAAGAGCTTCATCTCAGCAGCTGATGATGACAGCGATGGAAGAATTGGCGTAGATGGTCAGTGTGTGATACTTTAGTTGTGTTGGAGTGAAGGGACAATATAAGCTACAACAATCTCATTGGTTGGGTTAAATCTCAGATGGTGAAAGCAAACAACTCAGAGATTTTAATATTCTAAAAAAAAGACACCCAAGCTGTCTTTTTTTTAGCTTATATGTAAATATTCAAAAAGTGAGTTTTAAGATGACTAACAGGAAGAAAAAGAAGCATATTTATTATTTGTAGATTGTAATTTCACACCACACTTTGCAAGAACTTTAGTGTCAGTACACATGTGTCCATCATGGAAACTGCTTATGAAAAGGTTTGGCCTTAATTACAGCCAATTTCTTGTAAGTGTTTCATCTATTTTTATGTAACTTATCATCCCTATTAAGCCTTTATTGCTTTTAGATTGCAACACACAAGTCATATGCATTGATATAAAGGCAATAAGCCACAGATGTGGCTTTACATTAACAAGGTTTGCCCATTATTAACTTAAAGCAGGGTGTAAGGTAACTTGACAACGGAGACGAGCCAAAACCGGTGAGTTTATAATGAGAAACATTGCTAAATTATTATTCTTGAGATGTAGCACCAGCCAAGGAGACAGTTGTTTACTTTGGCTTTCACTCATAGACAATTTAACGTCTTTTTTCCAGAATTCCAGACTATGGTCCTGTCCTGAGTTCGACAAATGACAAGAAAACTTCAGGTCTTTGAAGACTTTGCTCCACCTCAGGCATCTTCTGATCCAAGCTTCCATTCCGATGAACGAAGTTTCTTTCCATTCAAATCTGTATGCACAAATTGTTTTTAAATGCCCTTTTATCAATTTAGAGACAACAACTTTTAAAGTGTCTTTTCACTTTCTCTTTGTTCAGATTCTCCCTCTGACAATGAATAAATGTGAAAAACTGCATGTGTGCTCAGTTTTTACATTCAAGACATTTCATAATGGTGTATAATTAACAATATTTATGGCAGCGGAAGTGGAAAACATTTAGAGATTATTTGATGAAGACATTGTACAAACACATTTTAATGTTGCGCTTCGTTGGTACTCTCTCTATTAACATTTTTGACTTTGCTCAAAATAAAAAATCTGTGTACAAATAATTTAAGGTGGGAACAAAAATATTGGTAAGATTTCAAACATGTCTCTTGTTAATTAATCTAATAATAATAATAATTGTTATTACTGTATTAATTCCAGGTGTAAAATTCACATCTGCATCTGCTTTTGATGTATTAGAACAGTGTTTCTAAAACTGGAGGTTGGGACGCAAATGGAGTCATGAGATAATTAGAAGGATTGTCAGATATCACAACTTTTACAAATATCACAAAAATTTATATTACAAAAATATTACAAATGTTAATATGGCATCATATCAATAACAGAGAAGCTGATTTGGGGCATGTAGGTATTTGCGGTGAACCAAATCCACCAAAAATAAATAACTTTATCCTCCTTATTTATAAAGATTCTGACAGTTTTCCATCCTTAAATTTATGCTGCTGAACAAAAAATTTGACATGTCAAACGATCAATTACAAAATTAACAAATTGCTTTTACTGGAATGGGCTCCTGCTTCCTGCGGGACCATGAATGAGAATAAATATATAGAAAAATATAAGAGAGAGAATGAATGAATGTATTGTACACACACACACATACATATAAAGAAACTATAATTTACTGGTATATGACAGAAGAACACAAAAATGCTCTTAAATATAAAAAATACATGTCATACATTAACATCTGTATCTGTCAATTAAATGTTTAATAAAAACACTAAATACATCTCACAGCAATTATACACACACTAGAAGATGCATTGGTCACCTAACTTCTAAAAATCATAAGTTGTACGAGGTACACAACAATTTGGATCTCCCTCTTTTACTCTGTGGACTCTCCACTATAAGCGGAACCTTTAAGTAGATTAAAAGCGTGAATCCCCGAACAACTTAGTCTGCAACACTGCGCTGTCAAAAGCAGGAAGTTAAGAATGTAAAGTATAATGCGAGTAGTATCTCCTGTCATTGATGTTATTTTAATGCTTTTTGTTTTTATTAACACGCTCCATAACAGTTATCACCTGAATGTGTTGTTTGTTTGATCTGTAAGGTGAGTATCACCGTGTTTTTAAACGAGATTTTCGCTGAGAGCACAAGTCTTATGCTAGCAGAGCCCAGCTAAACCAGTTAGCTGCCCTAACTGAAATAGCCTCGCATAGTAGCAGACTGAGTCAAGGTTGATTTCAAATAGTTGTACTTGTATAGCTCCATAGTCGCCGGGATTGCTCCGTAAGTTTCCCTTCGTTTTTTTAGGATTTGGATGAAAGTTGTAGTGTGAAAATGAGCACTTCCCTCTGTAGGTTGTAGCTCAGCTCGCAAGACTTCACCGGCTAAAAGGCAGCGTCAACACTAGCAGCATCCGTAACACCAGTGAAGTAGCCAGTAAATCCCCCCTCGATTAACTGAAGTTTATTAAATATACTTAAGTTTACAGTAGTGAAAAAATAAAGGGTGTAAGCATATAAAACTTTGTTATTATGCAGTTTAGTTCTTAAGAGCAATGTGCACATGTGCTCCTCTGAAATTATTTTGTGGAAGGACATTTCAATGCATTAGTGATACGGTATTGCTCATAAGGAACTTTAGTGTAGATACTGTCTAAAGTACATAATCTATCATACCGTGTTGTTACTTTGTTTTAACTATTTACTCATCTATGTTTTCACCTCTGGGTGGTTTTCTCCTAGACTACCATTTTGCATTAACAACAAAGTTGTAAGTTGAGGCGCTTGAGTTTATTTGCCTGACTTTACATTGCACATCCTTTGTTGTTTCTGTTGTCCATGGACACGTCACAATATTGATCTGAAGAAATGTATCATCTTAATTCGGAACCAGCGTATCATTAACAGACTGGTTGAACTTGCAAAAAAAGAAAAAAGTTGGTGCAAGCATGCCTCGATCACAACAACGTTGTCTGTCAAACTATATATCCGACTACATTACTTTCAATTTAATTGTTCAAAAATAAAGCTATAATGTGGTATAAAGTGGTTAGAGATTGATCTGGTATTGCATATGTGTATTCTTCTCCTCTTGACCCTACAATTTTGAGCAATAATGTATGTAGGAGGACTTTGGTTCTGATTTTTAAAGAGTTGTGTGCAATCTGCAGACACGGCATGCTAACCACGCTGTGTCCTGAGCAAAGGAAGTCCAGACACAAGTTGCACTAATGCTCATGATAAGGTAAGCATGATTTAAACGGGAGAATGGTATGACTTAAATGAATCGGTTATCTGTTTACCAGCTTATTCTTTGTCTTTTGCAGTCCTAAAATGGCTTCAGGAATGCAGGAGAAACAATACACACCATCTTTGCTTAGTTTTTTCATTTATAACCCTACATTTGGACCACGCGAAGGAGAGGTGAGCATGAGTAGCTGCGGAAGAACCCAAATGGGATGTGTCTTTCACTTAAATTCACTCGAGTTTCTTGTGGGACCCCCTGCATAGGACGGTCAGACTGATAATGCAATGATTCTTTCTCAGGAAGAGAAGAAAATTTTGTTTTACCATCCGAGTGAAGTTGAGAAAAATGAGAAGATCCGAAACGTTGGACTTTGTGAGGCTATCGTGCAGTTCACCAGGTACAACAAGTATGAACGTGTAGGACTTCCTTTATGTAGCCTTCAGGTGTGAGTTTGATAAGAGTCTTTGCTGCTTTTTTCAATACCCCATATGTTGTTGGTGTTGTCTGTTTGCTTGAGATATATCAGAAAAAGGAAACATTCCAATAAGTGCCTGGATATGCACTGATAAATAAAAGATGCAAGCAAAAGCATGAAATGAGCTCATTGTGTCTGCGTAATGCTTTTTGTTGCAGAACGTTCTGTCCAACAAAACCAGCTAAATCTCTGCACACTCAGAAAAACCGGCAGTTTTTCTTTGAGCCCGAGGAGAATTTCTGGATAGTCATGGTACGTCGTCTTTTCAGTGTCCAGACTTCCTTACTTCTGTTAAGGCTGTAATTAATCTCATTTCTCCATACGTACTGCTCTTTTGTTTTGTTTCTTTTTACATGCAATCCTCAGGTGGTTAGAAACCCAATGATCGAGAAGCCAAATAAGGACGGGAAACCTCCCACGATAGAGTATCAAGAAGAGGAAATACTTGTAAGTGGACATACCTGTAGATTTATTCTTTTTGACATATTGCCTGTAATGTGATATGTGTCCATCTTGCTTTGTAGGATACTGTTTACGGTGCGGTAGTAAGGCAGTGCTACAGTATGTACAAGGTGAGTTTTAGTATGTTGTATGACAAGTCATTTATCTCTTTATGGCCTATATTTAACTGCATTTGCAGCCTGATTGAGTACAACAGGCTCTTCTCCAATAACCTAAACATTGATTGATTACCCTATACAATGCTAAACGAATCAGCAGTTATCAGTGTTTGTTTTCTGTGTGTTTTAGCTCTTCAATGGCACATTTGGTAGAGCAATGGAAACCGGGGGAGTGGAGCTGCTTACTCAGAAGCTTGAAAAGTTCTTCTACAGGGTAGGAACTGTTTACATCTGGCTTTCAACTCTTTTGTTGCTAGGAAGACGAGTATTTTTCTTTGTTTACGGATTTCCTTTAGTGCCCAACATACTGTCTTGGACATATTTCTTTATAAAACGGTAACTAGACCTTGACGTTGAGTGTTTTCAGAAAGGCTGGGCTTAGTTTATAATATCTGGGCAAACAGTCAAGTGTCTGTAGTTATGTCTGTGTAAATACTCGTGTACATCTTGGAAGGCTGTATGATGTTTACAGTCACGCCTGATTGATTGGTGGTTGTTAATTGACCTGCAGTACCTGTCATTACTTGATGTTACTCTCACTTCTCTGGAACAGTGTTAACACTCATGCCAAAGTTTTAAAAATTCATTTCTAATTAGGGAATACCCATCTTAAGTTAACACGGGCTTCCCTCTTCATCGTGTAACTTTAAGACAGAGTGAAAGAGAGACGATGCGGTGAGCGTCATGTCTGTCCTTCTTATTACCTTGGTGATGCAAGCGTCTTTGCAGAGTGTCAGTCAGAGTTTCTTATTCCACTTTCTTTATTGGGCTGTATCAAACGCTATGGGTAGGTAAACTGACCTCTTTTCTTCTTTGCTTCTGCATGTGTGTGTATGTGTGTTCCCGTTGGGGTTTCCAGTATCTGCAGACTCTCCATTTGCAGTCCTGCGACCTGCTGGATGTGTTTGGCGGCATCAGCTTCTTCCCCCTGGACAAGATGACCTACCTGAAGATCCAGTCTTTTGTTAACAGGGTGGAGGAGAGCCTGAGCCTGATCAAATACACGGCTTTCCTCTATAATGACCAGCTCATCTGGTAACGACTGCACACTTTTTAAAACCGTCTGTGCACTTATCTTTCTAATCCGCTGTGTGTCACATCTGAGAAGCTCCCACAGCCATGTTCATATTTGCGCCCATATACATTACAATAATAAAATCCCACTGTTAGCATATACAAACATATAATTGAATGCTGGGTAAACAGACGCTGGTTTTAACATAACCCCTAATCGTCTTTGTACTTCATGTGTTTTTTGACAGTTTAAATGTTTGCAGCTACCTTACTTGGCATTAAGTGGTTTTACATTCATCTTTCAGTGCTTTTTAACTATTAAGTTGCTCAAAAAGAGGTTGAATCATGTGTTGTTTGAATGGTATCTATTAGATAATAAAAAATATTTAATCTTTTAATAATCAAAGAGGAGAGACAGGATCTTGCAGATCTGTTTCATTACTTTCCAAGCACGTCCTGCTCAGGTGATCTGACAACTACCTGTCAGGGAAATGCTGCCGACAGGAAACTTTAACCTTACCGCTTGGTTGTCACAATTCTCTGACTCACACAGCTGCAGTATGTGCCTTAATCTTTATTCTAGAGTATTAATTGTAGCACATGCACTGCTGAGTCACTCTCACTAACGGGACAGATGATGCTTTTATGATCTAGAAAACCAGAAAAAAGCACAAAACCACACATTAAAATTTGTCATCATGTGCAGGAGTGGGCTGGAACAAGATGACATGAGAATCCTGTATAAATATTTGACCACCTCGTTGTTTCCCAGACACTCTGAACCAGAGGTAAGTGGGAAAATGGAATGAAGAGTAAGAAGAAAGAAGGATAACTTCAGTAATATTAAAAAATAAGATGCTATGTAGGGTGAAAAAATGTATATAGTATTAAATTTAACTTGCATAGTTCAATAGTATTTGCAAATATGGACGAACATTTTATTCTTCACATGAGATTCATATTGCACTGTTTATTAATCCCATATATTTGCAGTCTAACCCCTCTGTTTTGCTGCTTCTTTCTACTTTACCACCTCAGTTGGCTGGCAGGGATTCTCCTCTGAGGCCAGAAGTTGCAGGAAATCTGTTGCACTACGGGAGGTAAATCCCTGATCCCATCTGTGTGCCTACCTTTTTATTTTAATCCTTCTCTCTGCAGACATGCAGACCATGGAGAAATGTCATGCACAAGCTACGGTGTCCCAGATGCAACAGAGTGTACACTGTACATAAATGTTTGGATGGAGGCATGTATGTGAGCTGACCTCTGGTTATTTCCTTCAACTGACAAGTTGATTAAATAAGGCGGTGACTCCCTTGGTTAACAAATTGTGAGTTTAGTGAAGAGGCAGAGTATCAGTGCATGGCACTACATACAGTTCCAGTGTAACTGAAGAAAGTTTGCTTTGAATGTTGGCTGACTGATAACATTCATGTCTGTGTTCTGCTGAAATAACTATCTTTTCAGAGTGACGTGGAATGAGTACAGGGAGATTAATGAATTAATGTCATGTGATTCTTAAGGTAAAAATAAACAGTAACATTACTTTAAGAGCAGAAGATGTGCAGCAAATTGAAATAGAGGGTTTCAAATAGTCTTGCCAGCCTGTCATGAAGCATCAGATGAAAGGGTCTCTGATGGATCGAAGTCCAAACACGTGTCATTTTTGCCTTCTGCTACGTAATAAATATTTTTTATTTATTTATTTTTTCATTTTGCCTTCATCTCTTGTCGCAGGTTTCTAACAGGACCCAGCAATCTTAAAGACCCAGAGGCCAAATTCCGATTTCCAAAAATATTTGTCACAGCTGAAGATGGCTACGAGGAGCTGCATCTGATCGTTTACAAGGTGTGCCGTTTGATTCTCGTTGCATTTACACACCCACAGGGGTTTTAAACATATTAACATCCAGACGGGATGTTTATTTATCTGCGTCTCATCTGTGATGAGAGGATTTGTTATGTATAGAAATCACATTATGGAAATATTCCACTGCTTTATTAATGGATTTTAAAGATTAAAGAGCTTGTTTTTTTAAAAAGAATGAAGCGCTTACCACATTGCTTATCATCACATTAAAGTGATTTCCAGCTCATGTGGCCCAGATTCTGTAACCCAACCCAATCTGTTGTTTTGCAGGCAATGAGTGCTGCAGCTTGTTTTATGATCAGTGGTAAGTGTATGTTTATCCACTTATAAAATGAGGCTGGTTTATCTCTTCCTGGTTCTCAATATTCATTTGTTATTGTTTTGGTTTGTTTCAGTTTGTCACCCATATTAAAAAAAGCCTCTCTCCCCACCTCATCCTATACTGGTTTCATTTTGGGTGACTTTTCTCTCCTTGCATGTCGTTCCAGCCTCTGTGGAGCTTACCAGGGACTTCTGTGAGCAACTGGATGGTTTGGTGGGCCCTCAGCTTACTCTGTTGGCATCAGATATATGTGAACAGTTCACCATTAACCGCAGGATATCCGGGTGGGTGAAGAATCCAACACGTTTAAATGGAAATCACATTACACAGCAGGATTTAAAGATTTTCTGTCTCCTAATGAATCACAAACCCCTTTCTCACATATTCAAGTCAGGACTCCAACGTCTGATTAACCTCTTAGCTTATAAAAAACAAAACAGGCTCAACTCAGATGTTCTTTTATACAATAAAATGGAATTGCAGCAAGATAGTGTGACATGGTGATGATGTTTTACTTTTGAGTCGAGCAAGAACGCTGCAAGATTTCAAGCTGTTAGCATTCATCGCTAAATCATGCATGCAAGAACACAAGTATGGTAAATATTTTAACATGTGCTCATCATGAATGATACACTATGGCTAACTTAGGAGATAATATGATGTACATGTACAAAATGTACATGTCACTTTGCACCGTGGGATTACTGAGATGTTATTGTTCCACTGAACCACAGGGAGTTATGAATGGATACGCTGGTGTGAGTTAAGTTCATTTGGGAATGAGGAAAAGCGCTCATCGTTGCAGATGGATGATGGACTAATCTGTTAAAGGACCTACACTGTGACTTCCTCTATAATTCCTGTTTTATATACAGCTGTGTTTGCTTTAAATAATATAATATTTCTTATGAATGAATGAAAAATACTTTATTAATCCCAGAGGGAAATTCAAATCCTGTAGTCATTTGGTTCAGCTGGTTGGAGTTTTTCA
>JBAMHX010000024.1:15398772-15412754 GCA_037177515.1 Pseudomugil tenellus | reverse complement strand
TGCAGGGTGACAGAGTGGAGGTGTGACAGGAAAGATGTAGGCTCATGGGGCTAGCATGTAGCTCATTTCAGCTAGCAAGTAGCTCATTTCAGCTAGCAGTTTCATGTCTCTTGTACAGATCTTCTCTTTAACAGTAACATTTCCAGGATGAGACCAATGCTGGTTAACCAGTACTGCAACTCCTCCCTTTAGTTCCCCGGGTTGTTTATTGCGGTCTTGAAGCCGTCTACAGACACGTTACAGTCTAGGATATGTTCTGTTAGCACCTGGAGATCGTCAGTTTTGTTAGCTAGTGATCTAACATTACCCATCACAACAACTGTAAGAAACACTTTTAATCTCCAACGGTTGTCTCTCTGCCTCACTCCTGCCCTTCATCCTCTTCTCTTTCCTTTCAGGCGCATTGAGATTAGAAGTGTTTTTTCACTGATAATCTTGAATTTGGAGATCATTATCAGTTGATCTTGGTGGTAAATACATCTCGTTGCCATGGAGACTCACCAAGTATTAAAAGAGCAGAAAAAATATGCAGAAAATCTCCTGTATAGCACATCTTCTTACCAGTGTGAAAAGTCTTCTTGGAAGATCCAAATTGACAGCTCACGTCTTAAAAAAGAGACTATATTACAAAAAACATTATAGTTAAGACAGAGCTACTACAGTTTGCAGCCACCTAGCAGTGCATTTCAGAATATATTATTATTATTTTATTATTATTTATATAATTTATTATGAATTATTTTATGCTAGGAAGAAACTTTGCATACCTCATTAAATTTCATACCTAAGCAAACATTTTATAAATTTACCTATTAGGGATGTTTCTGTATTTGTCAGGAATAGTTTGTTCTAGTTATGAAGTGTAGTGCTGTGTATTCTACAGTACTTATCGTCTGTTGTCGTTTATTTGTATTAACTCTGCGCAGTTGGCAGAGACAAACAAGCCTCTAATATTACAGGATATCATCATGGCACTATTAAGGGGTAACTCAAGCAGCGTTGCTTTAAGGACTGGCATCCTTGTCTGTACTTTTTTAACCCCTGCAATTACACTCGGATAAGTCATGTAATCCAAAACTGGCCCTGGCAACTTGATGGACTCCTTGTAATCAACTTAGTGAAGAATCCACTGAATGAATAATGAGCTTCCAAATTCCTCAGCTGGCATACAGGTGTGTGTCCTGAATTTGGCCTGGTAGTTGTACACACCATGACTAAAAATACTTTTATGTAAGTACATTCATACATTTTATTGCAGAAAACTAATCACAATATTGTCTATTAGGTTAGGACTATGGCTGCACAATTAAGGGTAAAATGAGAATTACAATTGTTGTTTGCCAAGAATTGAGATCACAATTTATTACAAATATAAATATTTATTGCACAAATCACCAGCACATCAACTTTGCAACAGCTGACACTGAATATAAAAACAATAAATATCACTTTTCTCTTCTTTTACATACACAACCTTTGAATAATTTTCTGCTGCTCATTTGTTGAGAGAAAGTGGCAGCGCTTGTTTTTATGCAGATGATCAAATGTCAGATGATCAAATGTCCCTGATCAAAATGCGGTAGAATCGTGGTCTTTTCCTTTTTTTTTTTTTTTTTAAAAAAATTTTTTTATTTGAAAATGAGATTGCATACCCGTGTGTATTGATATTGCGATTTTTTTTTAACGATAATTGTGCAGTCCGAGTTAGGACTCAGTTTAGATCATGTTAATCTTGTTTTGATTCAGGTGAGCAATGATGTACTTTAAGATTAAGTCAGATGCATTGAAATACTGATTAATTATTTTGGTTTAAAGGGGATCAAACAGCAGCCACCAGCGTCACTAAAACATCAAATTTCAGTCTCTCAGTAGCATCAGCCAGCATAACTATTACTACACCAAAAAACTAACCTAAGTAAGATTAAACATCTCAAATCAAGGACACATTGCTTATTTTTTGGTGAGATAATTATTGTTAGTAAGACTTTTTTTTAACTTGTTTTGGGAATTCTTGACAAGGTTAATGATCCTTGAAATAAGATCAATTATCTGCCAACAGAACAAGAAAATGTATCTTATTTAAAGGAAAATTAACCTAATTTTTGTGGGTTTTTTTTCCTTGTTTTTTAAAGCCAATTTTTGTAGTTTACACATGTAAAGCCAAAAAAAAAACACAGACAATTGCTCACTTTGTCATTTATCTTTTCATTTTCACTTTTTTTTATTCTTTGTAGTCCAGAGAAGGAGCCCCAGTTTAAGTTCATCTACTTTAACCACATGAACCTGGCAGAGAAGAGTACCATCCATATGCGGAAGACTGCGAGCGTTTGTCTTATCTCTGTCAATCCCGACCTCATGAAGATCCTGGGAGACATCAACTGTGACTTTGCAAGGTATAAAAGTGAATTCTGATCTTGTGAAGCTGTTGCAATCTTAACCAGTGCCTCCAAAATTTAGGTTAGTAGCATTGCTGATGTTCCCTACTGAAGCCTCGTACCTCACATTGATTCTTATTAAATAAATGCTTTGTGTTTAAGCCGTACAAGAGACACTTCCACAAAAGGAACATAAGAATTTTTAAATTGTATTTCTGTGTTTTGATGACAGCTATGTGATTATAAGGCCTAGCAGATTGTTCCAAACTAAACTGTAGACTTGCATCACCATCCAAAGCATACAACAATATCAATTCCTCTTTATGTGCAGGTGTTGAGTTTCAAGTCACTTTACTTTTAGGCACATGACTATATTTCTCCTTATTGAAACTCTGGCACCAAACATTCATCAGGAAATAAAACAGATCTCACAAAGACTCATTATATTTAGATATCATATACAGTTTTTATTAAATACTGAATTGAGTGTAATTACATTTGGCTTTTCTAGTTATGTCTGTGAGTACTTAACTGATTTCTGATGTAGAGTCTCTGCAGAACTACTTTTTGATGCTTTTATCCAGCTTTACTTAAGCACACCAGATGATCAACTGGGTAGTTAATACAGACGTTTCTTCATGGACCTCAGATTCACTCTACCATCAGGATTTATCATAGGTCATAGTTGTTGCTCAGACACATCCTTTATTGGTCATTTTTATCATCTGAGGACTCACAAAGAGAATATTGTGTTCAAGAGAAAAGGGTGCAGGGGATTTGTATTTAAATATTCTGGACGATGTGACTTGTTTATTTCTAAATTGCATTTAAAGATCTGCACTTTATTTTAGGTGTGGTTGCTATAAATGTGATCTCTATCTTTTTATTTGATGTTGCTTGTTTTATCAGGGTTGATGAAGATGAGGAAATCATTGTAAAAGCTATGACAGACTACTGGGTAGTTGGCAAGAAGTCAGACCAGAGAGAGCTGTACGTGATCCTGAATCAAAAGAACGCCAATCTGATCGAAGTTAACGGTAGGTCTCCACTACCGGGTATTGGGTCTGCTTGTGTCATTTCCACCAGGGTTGACAAGCCTGCATTGATACCCCCCCCCCATACTTTTTTCTATACTTACTTGATCTGAATCAGGGTCACAGGGCACTTGCGTTGCATGTTGTCCTGTTTGCGTGTTTGTGTGAAAGCAGTGTTTTTTTTTATGCAGATTGTCTGGGAAATCTGAAGGGTTGAAGATTTTTGTTATAAAATCACAATAAATTATTTTACTTTACATTTTATTTATAAGGATGTTTTGATGGAGAATTGGAAGGTTTTTTTTAATGGGGAAGCTAAAAAATTGCTGGAGTGGATATATGGAGGTGGGCTGATGTTCTGCAGTTAGAAAAAGTTTAGTGACAAAGGAAACAATTGTCGGAACTCTTACGTGTAAATATAAATAATGTAATGCTTATTTGATCCACAATAAAAAAAAAAAGATATATAGTCATTTTAGACGGCAAATAAGTGTGCTCTTACGAGTTTTTTTCTGTGCAGCTTTTAACTGAAGTAACACAACAACCTGTTTCTGATTCTTTAAATTGTGAGAGCCTTGCTTGCTAAAAGACAACACTGTTTATCTATACTGCACAAAACTTCAAAAGTCTTTTTAGACTTTAGAAAGTCTTTTTAGAAACCAAATAAACTTATTCTCTTTTTTAAAATTCAAAGAAATTTTATTTCTCTCTTGGGTAGCACAAAAAGTAGACAATACAAAACTAACAAAAATCAAAAATATTCCATGATTAAGCTCTACATACAGATAAATTTATATTTAAAAAATGGACGCATGTCAGCTGGGATTGGCTCCAGCCCCCCTGTGACCCCGTTTATAGAATAAGTGGTAGATAATGAATGGATGGACATGATTTTATGTCTGTTCAGCAGTTTAACTACTATAGTTGTAATACTATATTGTTTTTACTTGTGTTCTTACCACCGAATTTAGTAACATGCTTGTACCTCATAATTAATATCTGCTTCCCCTCATCTGCAAGAACTCCTGGATACTTTCTGGTAGTTTTCGGGTTTATGAAACCCAAAAACATGAATTTTAATATTTCATAACTAACTAGATTTCTGAATTTTATTGATTTCAGTTTAACAGAGCGCAGGTTTGTGGGTTGTCTCTACTGAGCGTACAAGTCTCTTAAACGCATCTTTGTCTTTTTTGTTTGTTTTTCTACTGCAGAGGAAGTTAAGAGACTTTGTGCAACGCAGTTCAACAACATCTTCTTCTTGGATTGAGCAGAGAGAAGCATCAGTCTAATGAAATAATTGCATTGAAAACAATAATGATGAAAATTTTCTCACCAAGTTTTTTTTTTGTTTTATTTAACCTTCAAAAATTGTAATTTTCTCTTGTAATTAATTGTAAAAAAAATCCAGATTTTCATTGTACATGAACTCTTTCACTTTCTTTGTACATACTTGTAGGATTTTGTTAACTTCTTATGTGTTGCCTCTACATTATTTTCTTTTCTTTTTTAAGACCACACCATTAAATTGTCAAATTAATTTAAAAACTGACATGCGCAGAGCAGTTTATTCTAGTTTCATTTGATGAACAATTATATAGTTTTAAGATGGCATCATATCAAAAGTATTGTGGTTTGTAAATGACTGCACTAACTTCAAATAAATTATGAAGCAATTTTACTTTGTGTACAAACTGAAGTCTGGTTTTGAAGATCTTTCTATTTTAGAAGTAGACATGAGAGCTCTGACTTTGACTTGTGCTAAAATTATATCAGCTCTGCCCATTTTTTTAAGTAAAGCCAGAATTAGAGCTACTGTGTTTTCTTTTTTATTTATTTGGCATTCAATCGCCTTTTATAGAGAGCTGACCTGAAATCCCACTAATGAATTGTTTTCGTATGAAAAAATTATCTTGAAAAATGGACAGTGTACACGTGACCTGAAAATCTCCAAGTGCAACACCAGTGCATAGTAACTACAAGGTTTTCTGAAGACAGTAGACATTAGACAATGAAACGCAACAGATGTTGGAATAAAAGCCTTACGGGACAATAAAGTAAGTTGCAAAGAGATTGTGAGTATTTTAGAACTTCTTAAAGGCAGAAAGAACTCGCGAGAGTTCAGGAGAAAGAATTGAAACTACAAAATAAAACCAGAAGAAGAAGAGAAACAACCTATCAGAGTCCAGCTTTTTGATCCAACAGACAGCCAATCAGCGATAGCTTCGACGAAATTCAAAAGCAAACCGCCGTGTCTATTGGATGTGATTGTCGGCTGCGTCAAGATAGCCAGTTGTCGAGTACAGTCGTTTCTTTAAAAAAAATCAAAACAAAAAGAAAAAATAACTTGTTCTATATACTGGGATTCTTGGTAAAGAAACAAGGTATGATATGGATTTATATGTTACATATCCATTGTAGGTCCTTTGTCGCTAAATAAACTATTAGCTCTGTATTTGTTGTATGAGAATAGTTAGTGTGAGAGTTAGCTTCAGAGCTAGCTTGTGTTCTATCGTTTTAGCTGTTTTTTGTTGTCGTTCTTATTACGCTGGTTTATAAACGACTTTAAAGTTAGTATTCCAAGTGATTGCCTTATTACTAATATATATTGAATTGTTGATGATTTCGCTAACTAAATTAATTATTTAACTAAATTACGTAAACACCCAATACAGAGAACAATGATCAATCTGATGATTTCTTATTTAGATAAAGTGTGAAAACACCCAGTGATTCATATTCAGGTCTATTTAGCTATATTCGTGTTAGTTTCTTTTTATGTATGGCCTTTTAATGTGGTAAAGTTAGCTAAATTGCTAGCTACCTACATTTGTAAAGACCTTTCATGAACAGAATAGTAGTAAATTATCCCCTTTGTGACAGTTAAAGATTAAATGATCAACACTTTGTTTCTATAGTCTGGTTGCAGCAGCGTGATTTTATACTGTACAAGGAAAAATGTGGGACATGTTTGTTGTCATTGACCGATTCAGCCCCATTTAGTATGAATAATACCAAAGAAAAATGCTCTTTAAACAGAAAACTAATATTTCCTACTTGTTCTTTTGAATTGATGTTATGTTTGGCTTTTCTAAATAAAATGCCTCAAGGCATTTTTTAAGTTGTATTCATGTCAAGTTATGAATTTCACTTTTTTCTTGTACAATCAATATGCCAAAAAAAACCTCTTTAATTTGTTTTATGAATTTGCTACTTTCAAACTTCAATCAGGACTGCGTTGAAGATTGTAATCGTATCAGCTCAAAAGAAAGAAAAAAAGTATGTTAATTAAGTTGACCTTGTTGTCTTATATGGAAGGATTTTACTCAACTTAAAGCAGATTTAACTACAAATGGTATTAAAATGACAATTTCTCACCAAATGTTGATAGAATAATAAATAAAACCATAATAACTTAAATAACTTGAGTTTCCAAATGACTTCATATTCCTGTACAGCATTTACAGCCTGAAGCAAAAATAGACGCGCTGTTGTTTGACTCCTCTAACATAACATTTACTCCCACCTTTCATTTCCTACAGATACCTGAACATGGAGTCTCGATTCGCTCATCTGCGACAGCGGGACACCAGTGTGTCAATGCTGAGGGTGAAAATGTCACGAAGAAGGTCTCAGTCCCAAAAGGAGAATCGAGAACGAGCTGTTAACACGCGCAGGCAGCTAGACATACTCCCGGAGATGGAGATGTCCTCCTTGGACGTCTCCAATTTATCTACCATTAAGGAGAAAACGCAGAACGATGCAAGACCTGCTAAATGTATGATGCACGCACAGCCATATTGCCTTTTCATTGTGTAAAAACTCATTTAGTTCTGCTGTTTTATGTGCTTGTCTTTCTGGTATACATGTGCTTAATACACGGCTGTTTTACCACAGCTAAAGCGCAGGAGGAGAGGATGAAACAGCTTGAGCGCTGGAAAGAACGGAAGGCTCTTGAAAGGGAAAAGGAAAACAGAGAGAAGGAGCGGAAAGGTGTATTTAAGACTGGCCTTTATCAACCGAAGGACACTTTCCCTGTTCTGCCGCTGTCTGATGCTTCACTCAGACATAAGGAGGTTAGGAAGGACTTTTCTTTCATAATATTTCACCTATTTTTTTATGATATGAGGGGTAACAAAGGTTGATCTTTTATAAAAATTGATCAATATGTAAAGTTTGCTTGTCTGTTAGAAAAAGGCGAATGCGGCTGGAATTCAAAGCACCAGAATTACCCGTTCTATGAAGCAGCAGGAAATGCAGAAGGTAATATTTCTCTCAGATCCTCCAAATAAACTCTCAACCTATTAGATAAAATTAACACATATTTGGTGCGTTATTTATTTTTTTTATTTGTCAATATCTATGCAGCCTCTGAAGATGCGAGAGCCCTATTCCAGGGCAAACAAAGGTAAACGATGTCCTTTCAAAGAAAATAAAGCACACCTTCAACTGTAGCATTGTGAGTTTTTAGATGTGACTTCCCACTCTTTCTTTAGTTCAACCTGCTGTGGAGAGATCCACTCGGATACATGTGGCACCTGTAAAGCCTGCACCATCTGCCACCAGAAGTAAAGTCTGTGCAGGTAATTTACAAGAAGACATATCATGGAGTATAAATATAACTGAAGTGAAGCTGGTGTGTTTGTTTCACCCTATTGCGTTTCTGTATTTGTATTTTAATCTGTGTCTCTTCTGTGTCCAGCAGGACCTGCTGCACGGGCTCCATCAACCAGATCAGCCGGCAGGCCTCCTGTTACAAAAGCTCCTGCAGTGAAAGACAAACCCGCCGGTACGCACTTTACACCAAGAAGAAAAGCTTCCTAAGCTCTTTTTTAAATGCACTCTTTGGTTTTTCTGTCAAAGAAATTGTTTAATATAGATGGGAAAAGATGATGTTTTGGTAACAATATATTTATTTTTCTGTAGAGGCAAGAACCAGGAGGGCCACAGCTGTTGTTAACCCTCTGCCTCCCCCATCTGGTGAAACGAGAAACTGCAAAGGTAATTATCATACTGTCATAAAAAGACCCTTATGTTCTTAATAAATTACGTCAGCTTACTAAAAAGGGTTTTCTGTTTGAACTTGTCCCTATTTTGTATGTTTTTTTTTTAATATAAACAGCAGCTGGGAGCAACACAGTCCACCATGTTGACCCCAAGGAGGTAAAAGAATCAGAGCAAACCTCTTGTCCTGATGAGGAAGACATGGCAGTAGACCAAGCTCCAGAGGAATCTGCTCCTTCATTTGCGCCAGAAGGTTTCATCTTTCAGGCTCCAGCTGGCTTGTCTTCTTTCAAGTTTGAGCCTCTTACTCCTCGCTCAGCAGAGGCCTTCCTTACACCGAGGTCTGTTTCCCCTGCAGCATGGTTGCGGTTTTTGTCATAGATATTTCAAATACAAAACTTTATTGGCATGTCTTTTGAACATTTAAACTTTGAAAACTAAATTTAGTCTTTTTCTTTTTTTTTTTAAACTATCTAATTCCTGTCCAGCTCCAGCTTCAGTCTTCCTCCAGGCCCAGTTTGCTCTGCTGAGCTTGAAGCAGAGCCAAGCAAAGCTTCTCCTCCAAAGACTCCTCGCTGTTCTCCTGCAGCGACTCCAAAAAGTCCCTTGGACTTAAAGCACGATGTACAATACTTCAGGTGGTGTTTCTTTTTTTTTTTTCCTTTTTCTCCTCCATTGCAAATCTTTTAAAATCTTTGAACATGTTTTAAATACTTTTTTGTTAATTGTTCAGATTGGAAATTGCCAAAGAAACGGAGAGACTGACGACACTTTCTCTCCACTGGGAATCTAAAGTGGAAGATGAGTCCATCCCAGAAGAGAGTTAGTGCATCTTGCTATGTATCATTTGGTTTTAATGTGAGGGATTAAACACTATTAACTGAAGGAGAAGTTCGTACTAAAGCCTTTCTTGTTCCTGTCTGATAGTGAGAGACCTTATGCGCACGGCTGTCGGTCAGGCGAGGCTGCTGATGAAGGAGCGCTTCAACCAGTTCGGTGGTCTGGTAGACGACTGTGAGCTGGGGCGAGGGGAGAAGATCACCACCTGCACTGACCTGCAGGGATTCTGGGACATGGTTTATTATCAGGCAAGTGCCTCAGAGTGGAACGAAGCTTTTCGCTAAATCTGAACACAAAAGTTATATTTCATGTCTTTCTGTCAGGTGGAAGATGTCAACAAAAAGTTTGATGCTATCAAAGAAGCAGAGGCTCGAGGTTGGGTGCAGGAGCACAAACCCCCACCACGTCAAAGGAAAGTGGTGAAGGTGAAGACTTTTTTTTCACTTTTGTGTTTGTAACAGGTTTCAGAAAGATTTTCTTCCGGTTTCTGTGTTGAAAGTTTCTTTTCTAAACCTCGTTTCTTTTTGACAGAAGCCAACAGCTGCACCGAGCAACCCAACAGGAACCCGAGCAGCGGCTAAGTCTCGCCTCGCTGCCGTGAAAGCAGCCATGAAAGCCAGACAGCAGGAGGCCATGATGGAGAAAGAGACAAAAGATGCTGAAAATGTTGAAAAAAGTTCTCAGGAGCTGCAACCCCAAACAGTGGAAAGTGTGGTCTTTGATGGAGGCTTCTTCCAGGTGGAGAGTCCAGCCAAACCAGCAGGTGAGGGAGTTCTGATCACTTTAAACTTTTTGTTTTCTGGTCTACTTTTTAATATTTGTTCTAACAACAATATTGATGTTTGTCTGTGTTTTCAGTCCGGAGATCCAGCCGTCTGAGTGCGGCTGTGTTTTCCCAAGCCTCTCCCTGCACCACATACCTCTCACCGAGAAGAGTGACTCGACGATCCCGCGCACTGGCACACACTCCGGTCGCAGTGGCTCGCCCTGTTCAGCCTGCACACACTCCGGTGCAACTGGATCCCACCCTCACGCAAAATCCAGCACCAGAGTCCCAACGAGGCACTCCTCATTTGGCCCAAAACGGCTCGCTTTGTTTCTCACCTGTTAAAGAAGTGCTTACAGATGAAATGCAGCCGGAGAGAAGCTGCACGCATCAGTCTGAACGTGTCTCATCACAAGACGACACTGCTTCTGTTCTCCTGAGCAAGTCTGCAGAAAAGCAGCATGAAGAACCAGCTGCAGGCATCCATAATGACCCCGCTCTCCCTCCAAGACTTTCCTTTTCACCATGCAGAACGCCTTCTCCAGTCCTCCCGGCTTCTGAGCCTTCGGGAGTCATGAGTTTCACGCTGTCGCCCACTGCAAGTCCTGGCCAGCCATCCATCTCCTCTCCTGCTGTGCAGGTTCAAATGGAGACCCAGCCGTCCATGTGTCCCACACCAAGTAGCCTAGCCATTGAGGTAAATTATATTTCACCTTCTGTTAATTAATTCTTCTTTTAATTCTATTATTTCTTCTTTTGTTTTACATAATAAGGTTGCTGTTTGTTCCGTTTTCACAGTAATTGTATTTATTTTATTGCAGGAAATTCCTGGGTTGGACTTTGAGCGTTACTTGCAGCCCTCACAGAGATGCAGCCTGTCGCCAAGAGAGACTGTGGCTCGAGAAAGTTGGTCACCCATGGCAACAGATGTAGAGATGGAGAGTCCAAGATGTCAACCTGAGGAGCTGCTTACACAGCAAGATCCAGGTATGACTGACGCGCACAGGCACACAACGTACACCTGAGTGTAATATTCTGACAGGTTATTGCGGTTAAAGCTGCAGTTTGCAGGTTTTTATTACTTGGACTTTTCTTTAATAAGCATTTCTCATATGCATAAAATAACCACAATGTTTGCTCGCTCTCTCACCACAGCACTATCAGCGGTGTCTTCTGTGTTAGCGTCTCAGTCACCACAGGTTCGAGCTTTTCACCGTTCACTTCTTTACATCCAAATGCAACGTCAGAGTTAATTAGGTTTTTAATAACAAGTCATGGCGTATAAATGTTTGTTACGTGTCATTTTTAGGTCCAGACGGCAGAATCTGCCCTGCTTCTGTTCACGCCGGATCTGAAGGACAGGATTCGCCAGTCTGTCTGTCCAAGTGACCTCATGGTCTTCACCCCTCCTAACATATAACTGAACATTAATGTATCTCAGAAGGTTCAGTTTAATACTTATATTTCAGGATTTCCAGGAAAACGTTTTGTTTCCTAAATAAAGGCTTTTGGGGTTTGTTTAAATAAAGTTTAGTATTGAGCATGAAATGTCCTGAGCTCTTCATTTATATTCTGGCAGAAATCTGCAACACAGTCAAGGCGTTCAATGACTTCAAATACATTTTTCTTTTATTATTTCTTTATTTTTTGTTCTGAAAGGGTTGTGAACAAGACTGAGGGGTTCTTAGAATTCACCAGGTGCCAGGAACGATTAAATCTTCATCACCATTTGTGTCCACTTCCGAATGATGCTTTACCTGCAACACAACACATCTTACTGAGCACTTCCTGTGTTGCATGTGGTGATATCGACACACATATGTGGCTTTGTTTTTGCTTACAGATTTTAAAGCCGTTGAGGATTTGGTGGGATTTAATTGTAAAGTGCAAAAACAAAAGGAAGGGTGATAAAAGCCAGGGTTTGGTTTGTCTTCATATTACAGCAAAAACATGGTGGAATTAATGATAACGTGATTAATCTTTTTATTCTAAGGCACCAACAATAATTTTCCTGTGATTACACAGAAATATTTATATTTCTGCCAACAGATCCCCGTTAAACCTGATTTGATTAAATACAGTAAATGCTGTATTTGAACACCAAAATGTCTGTCGGCATAGATTAATGCTTCAGTGTATTAATTTAATATTAATCATTAAAATTTAAAATACACAAATGAACTTTGCAATATGCTTGGGATTTACTGTAAGTCCACTACCACATCTCTGGCCTCCTGGAGTATCCTCATCTTTCTGGTCACTAACTGGTGATAGTCGAACGCTGGGAGGAAAACGTGGTTAAAAAACTGAACTATTCTGGTCTTAAGATCCACTTTGCAGTCCTCGGCTGCCATTTCACTGGATTGCAGATCCTTTTCTTCATGTCTGGGTCCCTCTAGAAACATAAAACGCCCAAAGATTTGCTTTTTTATCATTCCTCCAAACATTTTAGATGATGTTTTTCTAACTAAAGGTCTCAGGTGTGTGAACAATATACTGATCTTTACTAAACGATAAGCTAAATCTCAAATAATTTCAGTCCCTTTAAACTATGTGATGTGTTAACATAAAATAATACTTCAAACCTGGAGATTTGGGTGTCGTGTTTTCTTTAGTCCAGATATGTTGAGCCCCCTCCTCTTGAGCGGAACCATCTTCCTAGATTAAAGGATCAATAATTATTATAACTCATATCTTACTTTTTGTACCTAATTTGATTTATTTGTGGAGAACTTCCATACACCAAAAGGTTTGCATGTTGGAACAAATATATTTATGTGGCATGTATAGTAGGTGGACAGAGTCTGACCATTTGGAAACACACTGACCTGTGTCATAACCCGGTCTGTTCCTATCCTCATGGACTGACCATCAAACCTGAGGATGGTCTGGTTCTGCTCCAGGTTTTCAGGAACCTGCTTTCGTTTCACGACTGCACAACCCAGAAGTATCTCAAAAAACTCCAGGAATGTTACCTGCAACAGAAAGAACAGTTTTGTTATATTCCTCGTAATACTTCATCTTGCATGGAAAAATGCTAAAATGGTTAATTGTTTAACTGGTGGGAACATGACGAGCAGACCTCTAGATCCAGGCAGGAGGAAACGTTGTTGGGGTCACCGCTCTCAGTGGTTATTATCTCCATTGCTCTCGCTGCGGTAAAGTGTTCATCCAAAATGCGGAGATCCTGCCCAGGGTTATGACACAGGTCAGTGTAATGCGTCAGACATGCTTTTAAGATATATCGACATGTTGGTCATGTCTGAACAGGAAATACATCCGTTTCATAAAAACTCGCTCATGTATCTAATGGATGACTTTGACACAAACTAAATCTAGTCAGTTGCTGGAACAATGTCATTAAATCAATGTCATCCCTTAGTGGCCATCTACCTGGTTGTCATAGGAACAAGCAACAGAAAGTAGGAAAAGTGGGCGGGGCATAATGAACTACAGTTACACTGCTCTTAGTATCAGTTTGTTCTACCTTGAACATCCACAGCACGTGTCGGCAGGTCATGGTCTTATCCTCTCTGCAGCCTGTGCCGATCCTGCTGAAAGCCTGATAAACATCCCAGCAACTCTTCACATACTTCACAGCCACCGATGTAACTTCCGACTGCTTGAACAGGATGCCTGAACGAGACGGTTGTAGTTACATTTTGCTGCATTCAGAAAGCAATAACACCAGGATTTGGAAGAATTAGTTTGTGTAGGTGTGTGATAGCAAAAGATGGTTGGGATGGTGAGCTGTTATTTTTTATTACCATTTCGTAGGTTTTTTTTATTGTAAGTTTTATTAAATAACTTGTTTGATTTGAATCACAGAACAACATGAAGAATCGATCCCTTAAATGAGAAAATCTGAATAAAAAAAAAGCCATAAATACTAATATTTAAATGAAAGTTTCTTATCCATATATATATTGAACAAAATGTGTTTTAATAAATAAATAAATATAT
>JBAMHX010000024.1:15345847-15359893 GCA_037177515.1 Pseudomugil tenellus | reverse complement strand
GAACTCCTGTCTCATGGTGCAAAAAATGCAAAATCAGGTATAGCTCCTTTAAATAAGTAATGAGATAAAGAAATGGCTAACTACTCTTTTGGATTTGTGTTCTTTATTTGGTGGCTTCTCTTTATTGACATTTTGCATCCAAAAAAAATCTAAAGATGTGCTCATTTTTTCAGCAAAGAGGCACTTGAATCTGGCTCATCCCAGACGACTTCTCAGACCATTCATCCTGCTGCTAATGAAAGTGCAACAAGGGCTAAAATGTCTGAACCTCTGCCTCACCATGCATCCTCTTCTGCTGTCACCTCTTCAGCTACTACGATTCATTCTGTCCCATCCAGAGAATCTGCTTCACCCGGGCATCACGTCAACCTTGCGGCCTTATCCTCGGACCCAGATTGCTCGCAGAGCACCGTAGGAATATCTTCAGCTCTACAGAATATTAGTAAAAGTGTAGAAGAAGGCGCGGATTCCTTACAGATAAGTGGTCCATCAGAAGGGGTCGAAGGGCACGCCGAAAGCAAGGAGCAGAACGCGTCAAAGCAGATTTGTAAAGGCCATGAGAGGCGATCCTCTCGAGATGAGGCGAGAGACAGAGTGCACTCTGATCGTAGCAGGGACAGGGAGAGACACTACAGGGACAGGAGTCAGGGGCGAGAAAGTAACCGCGAGCGTCATCGGTACAGACGAGACCACAGAGATCACCGCTCATACAAAGATCGGTTGCCTCATGAACGCAGCTATAAGGACTGGGAGTCTGGGCGTCATCATGACCGTGACAGGCGCTCTTCCCATCACAGCCACTACCACCAGCGTTCTGAGCGACGGGGATACAACTTCAACCACCGCGATGATTCTTACAGTCGTTGGAGGTGGAACCCAGACAGTCAAGAGTCCCGTGCAATGAAGGAAAAGAGGAGCGCCAGGGAGAGAGATTATTACCGCTCCAAAGAGAGGAGTTCATCCCCGGCTCCAGAAAAAAAACGCTCCAAGGCTTCTCCCTCACGGGCTCGCCTCTCCAGCTTTGACTCGGCTCCTAAAAGGGAGGATCAGGGTCACAGGAGGACTACTGATCAGCTAAGAAAGGAGAGAGATGATAGTTCTGAGGCCCATCGCTATAAAAAACACAAAAAAAGCAAGAAAAAGAAGAAGGCAAAAGATAAATACAAGCGTCAGGAGAGTGGGTGAGTGTACAGTTGTTTGTTCACTTGGATATTTAAGCTCTTTAACTTCCACATTAAGAGAGAGGTCTGAGAAAAATGTCTCTTTTGTTTTGGACAAAAATAAATGTTTTTTTTTAGCAAAAGGTTATGATGTAAGTTAATAATAACATTACAACAGTGAACTAGTGGAAATGTGGACCAGTGGTGTGAGAACAAACACTTTGTTTTGATATTTAAACACCAAAACTGAGTGGCAGAGATGATTTAGGAAGGTTTTTTTTCAAAAAATGGTTAAAGAAAATCATCAGAATCACTGCAAATTTACCTTTACCAAATGGTAGACCAGGAAGTTAAAGGGTTAATGTACAGAATTTAATGTACACTTTTTACACAAATCCTCACTTTTAAGTTAAGTGACATGTTTTGAAATCTACCACAAATCATTTTCATCAAGGTTCAACTTAGTTTTACATTTTTCTGAAGGCTGTATTATCAAAAACACACATTATAAAAAACTAGAGGAGGTTACGTTAAATATGAGACGAATTAATGTAAAAACATCCTGAAAAATCATTTCTCTCAACTGGAAAAATAAAACATTTTAATGTGTCATTGGGTATTAATGTAAATACAGCTAATTACCAATTAATTTACTATCATCCTATTTTCAACCTTTAAAACTGAGTTTTTATTGTAAATGTTTTATATAATAAAAGAGCAAATACTGATTTTTAAAATAAGTGAAAGGAAGCAGTTTATTTATACCCATTTAATAAATATTGTAAAATAATTAAGATGTATATTTAAAAAAATGACAAACATTAAATAAATTATTGGTCCTGTATATTTGGATTAATTTTATATGATTTGCCCAACTTTAGTTAGAATGAACAATCAACAAACACTAAGTTCAGGTTTTCAGATACATATGTGTGAACATGCAGCATGTTCGTGGTTATGTTGTATCAAAACCACAAACATGCAGTAAAGTTTAATTATATTAAAAATGAATGAATATTACCCATCCACATTGTATCAATTATTCCAACAAAAGGTCGGCAGTCAATCACAGGTCTGAATATTACACATTAAAATAAATATATTTGTTTATTGTAGTTCCATATGTTGCAAGCAGATATTGTAAAAGCAGACTGTAGCATATCATATGTACCTCATTGATTAAACTAAATATAGTATATGATCCTGATGCCAGTTTTTCCAAACGGATCAATATCCTGTAGCTCCGACAGACGACACGATCCACGTCACTGGTGAGATGGCTGGGAGTTACTGTAGTCATGTAAAAAATAAGACTTAGTTAAGTGTATTTATCGTTTTTTCTCTCTTCCATAGAAGCTCGGACATGGACTCGGACCGAGCCACAGAGACAAGAAAGAAAAAGAAGAAGAGGCGACACAGGGAAAGCGATCCTGAACAGCGAAGCCCAGACAGAAGCAGTGAAGTAAAGGAGCGTCGTAAACGCCGTTTCTCTGACATTAGAGACTCCGAACACGACGATGGCTTTCCATCTGCGAAACATCACCGCACAGACTACAGCGGCAGCAACGGGGACCACCTGCAGCCCTCACGTCACACCCCGCCCTCTAACGGTTCAGCTCACCGCCATCACAACGGATACACAGGTAATGAAAAGTCTCGCACTTCAGACTCGGACAAAATATGTGGAAATGAATCATCCTGATTTTGTTTTTAGGAAATGGTTACAGCCGAATCAACGGCAACTCCCATTGATCCTCCTAACTCTGAGTCTGTGAGTTATCTTCCTCTTCACTCATAGTAAATCTTTAGTTTGCTTCACTTGTTTGAAATTCTAATTTTGTAAAAACATTTTAAATCTTTTTTGTCGTTCCAGCCCCATCTACACCATTTTAACAGCAGAGGAATGATATCAACTTTTTATAGCGGTGCTTCTTCATAGGGAATATACTGAATTTTTTACCACAACTAAAGTGTTTTTAAATGTGCAAAAATTACTTTTTCTTCCCTGCATTTTTTACAGTGTTGATTCATTTGCAGTTATTCTCCTAATTATTGTCATTAAATGTCACCTATTGAACAATTAAGATGAAAAATAGTAATATATACTTGTTTAAATACAGAGAAAGCCTGGAGCTTAACATGTCAGCTGCTGCTCAGAGGAACTCAGGACTTGAAAACTTGCTAACATCAGTTTTCCACCTGCTTCAAACAAGACTGAAAAAAGGGAGAATAATTGAAAAGCATCATGTTTGTTGAAAGTGTAAAATATCACCATATTAGAAGAGTTGTAATGTTTTGTTTTTATTTTTGATCTCACTGGGTGGGGTCGACGTAACAGAGAGGAGATATTTATGAATGAGACAGATGAGTGCAGCGGTGGGGGCGAGACTTAGCTGGTGGATACCTCCATGTTAAACCTGGACAGACTTGAGAACATTTCTCAGCTTTTTTTGTTCCCATTTTCCTTTTATAGCCTCTCACATTCACTTCACGCGGTCTCCTTCTGGGTCATTCTTCTTTCTCCCGTCCTTTTTCTTTCCAAACATTCAAAAAGAAAAGCATCTGATTTCTTTTTTCATGGCTGTGGACCATTTTTGTTAGCTTTTAAATTAAAAATGCAGCTTCTAGCATCATAAGAAAATACTGTGAATTTCATTTTAAACTGTATTATCAGTTATTTCTGTGTAAAAATCCTGCATCAGGATTCTTATGTTCGGTTTTTAAATGGGTTTGATTTTAGGGGATGGGGGGGCGGGAGGGTGGTGGTTTCTTTTTCAGCTTGAGAACAAAGTTGAGGAAACTGCTGTTATACCGTTTTAGTTTAGCATGTTTGAATTTATACATTGTATAAGGTAAACGCCTTAAAATACATTTAGTAATGTCAGAAATTGTAAATTGTTCTTGTATCTTGTTTACAAGCTGTGTTGAAATGAATGAAAGATGCTGATTGAGATGTGGGGGATTTTTTTCTTTTCTACTTTGTATTATAGAGAATTGACTGTATTCACAACTTTTGCTGAAGATTTTTTTCATTTAAATTATAATGTAGTACATTAACTGAACACTCTTCTGTATTAAGGTTTTATTAAATACACACACAGTTTTATCTGATTGCATCTGAAAGGCGACTGACCTCACATATTTTGTCTTTAAACAGTTTTTACATTTAAATTTACCAAAGATGACGAACTTGCTGAATTTGCATGAACACAAATGCTATTTGGTTATAAGCATTTATTTTTATTTAGGTTGTACATCCATGTTTTTTGGGAGCCGGTTACCCAAACAAAAAATCAAACCAAGTATAAATGTAAAATCTGTAAAAACCAGTAAGTAAACTGGGACTTTGGGTGGCTCATAGTTCAGTCTACATTCACATGAATGAAGTTTGGAAAGTTCCCATTTCATATTTGTTTCACCTTTTCGCAGCGTTGATGCCTTTTTGATAAACCATCTTGTATTGTTTTTGCTCCACAATGTGTTTTCCCACCATTACAAACTGTTAATGTTGAACTAAAAAGCTAAACGGGTAAAAGATACAGCCGTCATTTACATGCTACATTAACACAAAACATGAAAACAGAAAAAGAACGCTATGTACATTATATACTATATATGGGGGGGCTCGCTTTATTTGTGAAAAGAGAAAATAAATATAAAATATGTTGGTCATCAAAGTGAATCTTCAGTATTTAAAATGCTTATGAGGTGAGCGGTAACCACAGCTACTTACTGTAGTGGATAAGTATCCTCTTCAACCCGTTTTACGTTGCAAACATAAATGAAATGAAGAAAACTACATTTATGATCAAAGCTGAACCGCATCGGACACCGTAACTTCAGGGTTATCAACCAGACCAGCTTAGTGATAAACTTGAAGCTTTCAGGAGTTGCGACAAAATATTGTTGCAATTGTTAAAGGAGACGGTTAAAAAAAATCCTGGATGACAGAAATACTGCAGAATAATGTGATGGGTATTGAGGTTTTATATTTTCACTGTTTGTGCAGTAGAGTCCATTCCTTATGTGTCCAGCAGAGGGCAGTCTCTCCAAAACATCCTCTTTCCCACGTGCATATTCAGCTTTTCTGCCAGACTAAATGTAATCTCCATTTTCATGTCAGACAAAGTGATTTGCTGTCTTCAGGCAGAAATAAGGTGACCCACAGGGCCCCACTTGCATTTGCGGCTTGTCTTTCAGCCCTAACAAATGGAAAGCCCTCGTGACCCCAGTAACGCACGCGGTTGCACGAGGCGTCCTGGTCCCAGAAGTGCTGCTGAAATATGTGGCTCAGGGTGAGCGGTCATCATTTCTTATTGGCTATCCTCCTCTTCCTGGTGGCCAGCATGTCGTAGAAAGGGTCCCTGCTGATGCTCGCTCTGTGGAAGAGAAGAAAAAGGAGATTAACAACTGTGTCCAAGTGCTCAGAATAAGATGCAGATTCTGTGTAATTTGGAATTTTATATGTCAGCAAATTCATCTGACCTGTGTTCTGGTGAAAGTGGGAAATACGTCACCAAACTTTAAACTAAATGATATCTATGGCTTTCTGTGATCTGTATCAATCACTTAGATGTCACTTTGCTCTCGTAAAGATATCTCAACTTCTTATCATTCATGTTTGTTTTAGAAATGAACTATTTTACCTCACAGTTTTCTAATAAGCAGAAGATAAATCTCCCCGTCACAGCCAGCCTTTGGTTAAGTTTGCTGTAAGTCACCTTGCTTCTGAAAGTTGCAAAGAAACTCTTCTAGACTCATATCTGTATTTTATTAAAAGAGAGGTTGCAATCCACACTTCCACCACTAGATGTCACTAAATCTCAACCTTGCATTAGAATAAATAAAAATAAGCATAAGAAAGTTGTCCTTTTCCTTGTTATTTTCATTTTAAGACATTAAAATACAGGTAATGGGATGCCATTACTGGTAATGTAATATGTTTTTTAATGAACAGCTGGTTTATAAGCTGCAATTTTGTCTCCCTAAAAAAAAAAAACCTACTTTCTGCTTGAAGGTGAGACTGAAAAATTCACACATCCAACTGAAAAACCATAACTGAGCAAAAAGAAGCTACATTAAAGGGTAAAAGCAAAGGTGTGTGATTGCAGCTGCACTAAGTGATACTCCAGCTTGATGTGAACATATGACTACAGTGACAGCGCTGCATCTTAATGTGCGTTTGCTGTGAGATGGGAAACCGTGAGCAATAAGCTGGTTTCCTGGCAGCTAAAATTTGCCGAGCTAAGATGCACCATTCGCACTACAGTAGTTTCCAGCCGTGCACATGAGTCAGGTCTCAGTTAATCTGCTGACTACACGACAGTCTGCCATCTCACCAGTCCGATCAACAGCAGAACACATCCTGCAGAGTCTCATCTGCGATCAACTATACACAACACGATCTTCACATAACAAACACACCGATCATCAGAAGGTTCACTCTACATCCCGTTTCCTCTTCCACCCAACAAGATTTCAGGAATGTGCTCCCAATCCAGCCGCTTTTATTACACAGACACACGTCTGTCAATACTAAGGGGCTTTTGGCATCATTAGAGCATTGAAAGATTGAGTTATAGCATTTTCTGTGCTGATATTGATCATATTTGCAAGTGAAGCTGAAACTGAGTGGATAGGCGTGCAGCAAGAGCCTGAGATGTATGTGTGTGTGTGTGTGTTTCTCTTTGCTTGGTGAGCTGTAGCCAACGGGAAGTGACCTTATCCAGCAGAGCAGGACTCACCTCTGTTTGTTATCTTCATGTAAGTGTGAGAAGCAGTCACATTTAGTCACCAGCATGAGTGTGTGGCTTCATTATGCCCACAAAGTGTGTGTGTGTTGATTTCTCAGTGTCAAGGTCAGGCATGAGAAAGCCCCTCATGGGAGCAGACAGGCGTTGGCTAAGTACGCTCTGAGTGTAAATGGATCCACACTAACATGCAGTCTCTTACTTGATGGATTTGATCCACTCCTCCTTTTCTTCCGGGGTCGGGGCTGATATCCTGTACACCACATGGTTGCCCTCGACGACCCGTCCATCCGCCTCCGTCTTGCAGGCTTTGATAACCTGACCTTTGTGGCTGGGGTTGTAGAGCTCAAAGCAGTTCTGGGAAAGCAAAAATATTTTTGAGTTAAAAAAGTATCTGCTGTGTTTTTGAATAGTGCAAATGAGAGAAAGTTGCAAGATTTAGTCCTTACAGGTTTTCTCGGTTCTTCGACCTCTCTGATGCTGAGGTTTTCTAAAGGAATAATCCCACGAGGCTCTTTATCCTGAGGACACACAAAACCATGAGCATCAGTACATCATTCATTCGGCACATGCGTTTGCCATCTAAGAGGGAAACAAAAACAGTTTGTGTCCAGAGAGGGAGCATAAAAATGAAGGAACAAACACTTCTTCTATTACAGTTTTTACTTAAAAACAAATAAAAACATACGTTTTATAAAAATATGATAAAATAGCTATTTAAAATTGGGTTTTGTAAGTATTTTAAAATGGTAATGATAGATTGCATGACAGATGTGCTATCATTGCTACTAGCATGTGCTAGCATAGCTGCTAGCATGTGCTAGTATAGCTGCTAGCATGTGCTAGCATTGCTTTCATCCCTTTTTTATTTTAAATTCAGGCATTAAAATGATAACCGTAACTGCTAAAAACTACTAATCAAGAATATTTTTGTCAAAAAGATGCTCCAGCAACATATCTTTATTCAACTGTTTTCATTTCCACAGTGTGTATCAAGGTGTGGACGCTGAATGGTGGTCATGTAAGGGACAGCGCCCGAGGGAGAGGCAACCTTACACTCTCCATCCATTCACGCTCGACACATCATGTCGGCTGAACCCAGATATGAAGGGTGTGTGTGTGTGTTGAGGTAGCGGGGGGATCTTGAGGGACAACGCTGTGTCCTGCTTGTCATCTTTCTTCTAATGAGGGGTCACAGCAGGGGTAGGAAATGACATGAGACAGCTGCTAACAGCTGTCTCAATGTGCGCTGCAAACCCCCACCGCCACTACAGCAGACGTTTGTGTGTGCTGAGGGATTCCTGAGCGGTTTGGGAAGCTGGGGAGGGGCGGTTGGGGCGCCCACTAGCAGGGCACAGATGTGTTGCAGATGTTTCCCCATGATGCCGCATGTTAATTGCTGGAGTGTGGCTCATTTCGGTCAAAGGAGCTGCATCTGTTAAATAGTACACCTGCAGGGCAAAGACCTGTGCCGTGTGTGTGTGTGTGTGTGTGTGTGTGTGTGTGTGTTTGTGTGTCAGAGAGAGAGAGAGAGAAAAACAAACATGGACTGAACGGGTTGGTCTTTGTTTCATTTATCTTTGCTTAACTTTAAACCCAGTCAGTCGTTTTGTCTTTTTTCACAATTCATCATTTTATCATTAAGTACTACATAATTAATACTTCTTTAAATACAAAACTATATACTGTGTACATTGAAACAGGAAGAGTTTGACATTGTGACATTTATTTGAGTTTTGCATGAGAAGATGACTACAAAAACATTAGTTTGGACTGTTACTATTGCTCTAAGGTTGCTAAGCAACTAGAGGATGCAGCACAAATGGAAGCATCCTCATCTTGCCAAACAGCAAGCGAAAATAAAAAGAAAAGATGTTAATAAATCTGCAATAATGCTGTGTTTATTTCTAGTAAAACCTGATCGAAGGACACATACAAGCACAACCTGAACTTACCGTTGTGTATTCAAAGTAATACAGGCAGTTGTCAGTCAGAATAAACCATCTTCTCTTCCACGTTTTTACCCGGCCGCCTGTCGAGGAGAAATGCAACAATTGAGCTGAAACTGAAGAGTTGACAGTGTTTGGGCATGTAGAAGCTAACCTACAGGAGACCCCAGTTCCATGTGCCACATCTGGTTCGGATCATTGTCTTCCTGCGTAAGCCTGGATGGGCCTGAACCCACCCCCATCCACCCCCTTCCCTCCAGTCCCCTGACATTGATGTCCACAGGCAAGTACAAGGAAGAGGGAGGTGTGTGAAGCCAGTTGAACCCTGCGTTACCTTCTCAGACACATACACGGCACATACGAGAAGCAGAAAGCGCTGGTGGTCTGACTAGTGATGGTTACCGCCTGTATGAGCGCATATTTAAATTATTGTTGCAGAGAAGCTTAAGATGGAAATAAACCTCTAAATGCGGCGTGATATCAAATAGAGATCATTAAAAGAGGTGCAATCGGCCCATCTGCACGCACAGATAAAACTAGATTATTGGGATTATTGGATTTTCTGCTAATTACACAATGAATGACGCAATGTCTAATGAACCTTTGTGATCAATGTGCAGCAACATGTTTGCTGACTGTGTGGATTGTACACAAAGTAACCGTTACTGATGTAATCTGTATGTAATGTCCACATGACCCAGATTTCTGCACTATGATCAAAACTAGACCGATGTCCAGAATTTAATTATTAATCTGTCATTACAACAGATACAGCTGCTGCATTTTAATCATAAAAGTTTTACTTTCCTTTAGAGCTGCTTATCTCCCTCTGCCACATGTTTGTCGCCATTTTTTCATGTATGTGTTCTGCAGGGCATCCCAGGTTTGCATGTATCAGATGCATTAAAATCACTGAGGTTTTTTATTTTATGGAAATTTCAAGGACAACATAAGGAGTAAAAGACAATACAATGAGCTAACTTGTTTAGTTTAGAGTGATTTTCAAAAATCAAGTCACAATTACATAAATGATTCCTCGCTTCATTAGCTTTTTTATGCTAAATAGCTTCTTAGGCTGCATGCAAAATGTGTAGTTCTGTTACCTTCTTCTTGTAGCTGTATATAGAGTATTTTAAAACTGTATGACTAGATCTTTACCTGACTATAATTACTGAAATGGGAACTGGAAACATTTACTTAAGTAAAACTGATTAACTTTGTCTTTCTGACTAATGCTGTGGTGCGCGCTTGATAAAAAAAAGGACACCTGGTGGATCAGATAGCCTGTCAGATCACAAAGAGAAAGAAAAAATAACTTTCTGGCACTTAAATCTAACTTAGTTAAAGTCTGATTGTAGATCTGAAATGACACGCTGCTTTTTCCATCATGTCTGAACCTAAAACATTTAAAAATAACTTTTATATTTATATGTGATACATACTGGTGAGGAGGAAAAATCAGCATCAAATAGAAATACAAAAGTAAAGTATGTATGTCCTAGCATAGCTGCTAGCATGTGCTATTTTACTTTCCAGTAATGGCTGTGTCTCAGTCCTACAATGTGACTGAAAGGTACTTAATGTCATTATGACCTCACCATATACTCTAAAAATGTCTACATAACCACATTTTTGACACTCTGTCCAAGTCTGATGATGATAAGTTCAGGCACAGCAGCAGGCTCGGTTCTTTTTTAGAGCACACAGATGGATTTCAGAGAAGCATAGCAGTGCAGAAGCAAACCTTACTGATAATTAAAAACAATTAGAATAAGCATTGCTGAGCCAAATGGAGAATTTGCTGATGACACAGTGAAGCTGGTTTGATGGCAACAGTAGCAGGTGAGTGAATCATGACGGAGCAGTGAGATGTGCAGAGAGCCTGCAGGGTGGGAACACAGGAAGACATAGAAAGGAGAAAAGGCTTTTTTTTAAATTATTATTTCTCTGCATGACCAGCCAAACAGCAGGAGATGTGTATGCCCACTGCTCAAACTCAAGCAGGCCATTCACTGAAGCTCCAGCATGGCTGTGTGTTTTAGCTGGAAAGACCAGCAGGGTAGTCTCCGCTGGTGCAGAGCGTGAGGTGAACTGTTCATCTCTGGGAATTTACAAGTAAAAAAGGCTTTAATTATTTTAGACCAATCCAAGCTAATGTGTATAGAGCAACACGATTAACGAAATCTGGTTGACTTCCTAAAATTTTGTTATGGTTATGAATAATCTAATAATAATAAGCTAGAAAACTTGCAACTTGCTTTTATGCTCCCTTAGTTGAAGGAACTGAGCCAAACGTAAAAAAAATAATAAATTACATTTAATTTTTCTGTAATGAAGAGTTTATAAGCACTTCTGACTGACTGTCTTTTTAAATCAGTCACACAATCCAACTTCCTTCACCGAGTACATCACTGATGTCTGTTAGCAAAACAGAGCGTAATGCGGCATTATCAGCTTGTATTAGTACGATAGTGCTAGCATTCCTTGTTAGTGTAACTACTATTAGATTAATAAATCTTACTGGGTGTCAAACTTTCTAAAGATGGGTCTCAATAATGTTGAAACAGAGGCCCAATCCTAGCTGGTTTGGCAGAAAATAAGGCTGTTAACTACACCAAATGTTTTAATATTCAGAGGCAGCTTTCCCAAAAGTAAAGGCCTGGTAGGCAGTGAAAGCGTAGTCTGAGTTCCAATCAGCTCATCAATGTTTCTATAACACCCATTTCATGCCTACATATATCTCTTACAACAACATAGTGAACAAATTTTGAAGTTTTTAATGTTCCTGTTGTGTGAATTAAGCATTCACATGTGAATTTTAATCAACTTATCTAATAATTTATTAGCAATAATAATGATTTCTCAGTATATTTGACAACACTGTATATTGACATAGGCTAATCTAAGTGGAAGTAAGCTAGCTGTGGCTTGTGTTTTCTATGTTTACTGCTGATGTAACTTATGTTACATGTGGCAGGTATTTTTTAATGTTTGTAAGGAAGAATCGCATTTATGGGAATACAGTAAACCTGGATTTCACTTTTTTTTAAGCTCTGACACAGAAAGCAACGTGGCATCTGATATTGTTATCTTAGCACAAAGACTAGGAATAAAAATGAAAATAAATAAATACTTTCCTTGCTAATCAAACAAATAAAAAACTTCTAATTGCTTATTTCTTTACGACTGTGACTCCTGTGACCAAACCTGGCATAAGTGAAAAGCAATACAGTTTACAACAGTTATCTTTAGTCTAGGACATCTTAGCATTCGTGTAGAAATTAGCGCTCTTTGTGTGCACCAGCCGAGGCAACCCTGTGCGCCATCCAACCTCTTACAAAGCCACCAACAGAATGCAGCCAATCCCCATGCAGATCAATGAGCTCAAACTTGCCTTGTCTCTTAAAGGAGATAACCCATCACCTCACAGTGCTAATGAACATATCTGTCCTCTTACACCTCTGATACTACAAGCCAATTATATGAGGTAGCTAGCATGTTCAGGGGCCCAGTGCACTTAAGAGATAATGGCAGCCAATGCCGGTACGAGGCCACTCTGATGAACTGGGAAGATGGAGGAGGGCGAAATGTTACCTACCTCCTAATACAAAGATTTTATAGGGAACAGCCATCACAGAGCAGAATGAAAGAGCATAACAAAAGGTGAGAGAAAAAGAAGTAAGAAACAAAAGCAAGAAAACACTAAAGGAATCGGAAAAAGACAGATCACTACGATAGAAGGTGGACAAGGAAACTGAAAATGCTAGCTTGCTACTAGCTTAGAATGAGGAGGCACAAGACAAAGAAGACTGATCACACAATGATGGAAGTACAGGATCATGTTCCAGTTGTTAAAAATCACACATCTTCCAGCAAACACAATGAAGATTGACTGTTTTTTTTCCACTGGGCAAAAATGAGCCTGTGCTTGAAAACTTGAGGGACATTAACAACTAACCACACTAAAAAAAAAAATCTTGAAGAAAACTTTCAGCTTTAGTTATTTGCTGCACTTTAATAGGAATATATTGGGGGAAAAGTGCCACCCCCCCCCCAAAAAAAAAAAAAAAATTATACCAGATGTTAGGCATGGTGGTGACATTCTCTGAGAGATTAACACCAGAGGTGGTTGCTCACACAAAGTTAAAGTACTACTACTAAAAAAATAAACTCAGTACAAGTACAGATAATTTAATAATCAGAAATCATATCTTAAAGTTTCATAAGTTGTCTCAGAGCATCAGCTCTTAACATCAGTCATACACTATGTACTTTGCAGTATATTCACATCATTGTTGCCCATGACTCATCAACCTCCAACATGGCATCAGAAAGACAAAAATTAAGACCGAGATACATAATATTTTACCTAGAAAATGAAAAGGACCTCTTGAAAAGTGATACAAAGGCTCTGCTGACATAATGCATAATTTGGGTTACATTTGTGGCTGTGATTGTACGTACCGAGCTTTAAGAGCCAGCCTTCTCTGTCAGGGTTGAAGAATGTGTGCGTCAGATCATTCCCGTCGTCCTCTGGGATTTTGAAAGGCTCATTTTTGATGCTGTCGTAAAGGTTCTGCGAACAAGGAGGGAAACTATTAATATAACTGGAAGACACGGGAGGACATGCCTCATTTGTGTGGAGTGGGTGTGGCATAAGTATCACAGATTATCAATCACATATACAGACTCATTACAGACAATTCTCACCCTGAGAAGCTCCTCTGGCAGGTCCCCCCCCTCATTGATGCCCCTATTCATGGAGATAAAGCGCTCTACGGGGGGCTTGTCTCTGACGTTAGGGTTGTGCAGGCTGGTGTTGAGCATGATGATAGCGAACGACAGCACGTAGCAGGTATCTGCAACAGAAAGGGTTCAAAGCATTTAGGCACTGACAGCACATTCACACAGAGTCTCAATCTGGAAGCATACACAATATAAACAGACGCATAATTATTCAAATTATTGCAGCTTTGGTTGCTTTATTTCAGCATCAGCCTGAAGTTCAACCAAGCCCGAGTTTAAACAGCAACAGCAGACTATTGATAGTCAACTGAGAGTCAATGGCAATATCGTTATTTTAAATCCTCATACCCGCAATGCTAAACACTTGTAGAGGAATTTCATGTATTAGCTTAATTACTTTGCTCTTAATTAATGTCTAGCTGAAAGGTTTGACTATAAGGC
>JBAMHX010000024.1:15305365-15339567 GCA_037177515.1 Pseudomugil tenellus | reverse complement strand
AAGAGCTTTTAATAAACCACATGATGTCTGCAATGCAAGTGGTGATTCATCAATTAAAACCCTGAAAAACAAATGCTTCGTTTTCTGTAGACTGAATCTTTATGTGGTAAAACGTGATCAGGGGCCTCATTTATAAAGCTTGCTTACGTAAAAAACTTACGGCCTGAAATCTATGTAGGAATTTTACTACGAAGGTTTGGGATTTATAAAAATAAACTTTTCCCCAACTATAAACCTGGCGTAGTAAAATTTTGGAGACTGAAAACTGGCTTCACAGCTGTTAAGATGATACATTAAGGCCATTAAACATATTTTTGTTATCATTCACACTAGATTTTGTGTTATTTTAATAAAAAACAGATTGTTTTATACATTTATTCCAGAAATACATATCCGAGCACAGTATTCTCATACTAGAAACGTCATGCGCTTATTGGTAGCCTACATTCATTGTGAGAAGCTGTACAGCAATCTGAGTAATGTCTGAAACCGGGGTGAAGTTAAATGGATTTTGGATATTCAGATGTTTGCATATTCACCCTGTGCACACTGACAGTTCCCACTGACTGTCCCCATCCTGCACCACTCTGAACGGTGGCCATTTTGACTCAGAATGAATTACTATGTGAATGGCGTATGTTAAAATGTTCAGTAGCTCCCAGGTCATGTGACTTATTCAACTCAGTCCACTTTATATATTTAGTATTAGCCTAGTAGTACAAGGAACAGTTATTCTTATCCAGGTTTATGTCTTATTTTATTATTAGTACATTTTTTAATAGGTTTGTAGATGACCGTTATTCCTGTCAAGGACGAGGACACTGGTTTCCTTAGATTGAGAAGAATATAACATTAATAATGAATAAAAAAGTTGAACATACATTAAACATTAAAACATGAATGGACAAAACAATAAGACATACAGACATGATACGCGGTTATAACCCGGGGAGAATTTCCCCAAAGACCTGTCGTCACACAAAAGTCTGGAACTATTCTGCCCAGTCAGATAGGGGAGCTTTGTCTAAAGCCTCTGTTAACGTGCGTCAATCTGAGGCCTGTTCCTAAACATTTCTCTGATGGAAGGATGCCGGCTTTGCTTCGGCTACAACAACAAGACCAAGGTCTTAGCAGATGGTTAACTAAGGTCAGAATGATATTAGTTTAGGAGCCTTATGGTCGGACCTTTCAGCTAGACATTAATTAACAGCAAGGTAATTAAGTTAATACCTGAAATACAGGTTTATCTCTTATTTAATTTATAATACATTTTTACATTAAAAATGTAGTTTTTAATAGCTGCCAGATCTTGTGATTGTTTTTAATGTTCAAATGCAAATTAAAGGAGTTTGAGTTACATTGTATGTATGAAATGTATAAAGCAACCGTTGATCAGATTCAAAAGACTTATTAAGTTTGAAGTTATAATTGCACGTTTAGTATACTTACATTTGAAAATATCTTGTTTCATGTAATTATTTATATTTTTTGCATTTTATATTTGCTTTATCTATTTTCAACGTGTCTGTCTCTCCAACCTAAAAAGAAAAAAAAAACAGTTATTTGATTATTTGGTAATAATTAACTCTGTAATTTGGTCTGGATTCCACTGGTGGTGTCTAAAACTGAGTTTTGTTAATTACATCTGAATTTCAAACCTGGAAAGGAAATTTGTGTAAAAGTCAGTGGACAACGTTTGCAGCTTCATCAATATGTGACTTCTCTTGTACAAATGAATGAATTCAGGAAAAAACATTGTCATCCTGGAGAGCTTTCAACTTCCCAGGAGCTGTATGCATCTCTAAACAACGGTCATTTCTCCTGCTGAATATACCTTTAAATAAAGGATATTTTGAATACCCTATGCATAAAACCTTTAGAGGAATTTAGATTTTAATAGTGATAGTATGCTTTATCAGTTAGTTTCTGATATAAACTAAGAACTCTGCTTGCTTGGTTATTAGTAAGACTTTGTTCTCACTAATATTGCTCTTTGTGTCACCTTAAAGAACAAACTGCATGTGTTATTCTTACCTCTTGTGACAAAAATACTAGAACCTTTTCTAACACATCTCACCTGTCTCTCTTATCCATACCTGGGTTTTCTCTGGGTTCGCTGACTCCTCCACTGTTAGGACAGGCAAGGTTAAATCAAAACACTCAAATGTTTTACAAAAAAACAGTGTGAGCTAAGAAAAAACCTGGGTATGGTTAGATAAGGTTAAAAAAAATCAAGTACATTTCTTCTATGATTTTATTCCCATTCATAATCATCAACCTGGAAAAGCACCACTTTCTTAGTGATTTTGGCTAAAAAAAAGAAATCAGAAACATCACGTCCACAGTGCATTGTTATCTTTTTGCAGGCTGTTTGTACAGCTCATAATAACTTATATACTTTACTAAGTTTAACTAAGCACATTTTGTCTTAATACAATGTTGTCTGTTTACTTAAAATGCAATTAATTCCTTTGGCTTGATTCTTCTACATGTCACAGAACCAGAACCCGAAATTTCATGCGTACAGAAGAAAATTCCCTTTATGACCACCTGTTTTGGATTTTATCAGTGTTAATGTTAGAACCATCAGTCAAAAAGAAAATAAAATGGTTAAAATCAGGTAACTGATAATAATCCCTAAAATTTATCTTTAAGCTTATACTTGGAACTATAGATGATTAAAAATAGGATTTTAGGAAATCCCTTTTTAAGCTGAGCTCAGAAAAACAGCTTTGCTTCCTTCTCAACAATTCCAGAGTACCACAATGCCTGTGTGTTTATTCTTTATTGCATATTGCATATAAAGACTTGAGAATAAGAATTAATCTTTTTGAGAATCTTACTAGATTGACCGATGGCATCCGGAACAGTATTTTATCTTTCCAGGTCCTCATCCTCCACACATTTCAAAGGAGGAAAAATAGACCCAACAATGACACATCCAAAGAGGGGGTTATAGGAAATAATTATCATCATTTCCTGGTTACCCTGGAAGCCCATCCATGGACAGAAAAAGCGTCCCATGACCTCTTTCACTTGAAACCATGGCAAAATACAGGCTGAAAAAGAAAACTTCAAGATGATGTCTTCTTTTCAAAGACAAAAGCATCTTAAGAATCCGATTGTTCCCAAAACATCTTTGTTGTTCTTATCAGTGGCTTTCGTTTACTCAGACAGTAAGACGTTTAAGAAAGACCAGATGAGTCTCGATTGCTCATCGTAATGTTGAACCATAACAAACTGGAAACAAATATTTTCTACCCAGTCAGTTCTCACAGTTTGTCTCACTGTCTGTCAGTCAAAAGGAGCTCTCATCCATTCCTGTTTACCACAGTGACGTCATACACAAACATTTTCACATTTCCATTCATACTCACAATCAGTGCCATATTCAGAAGAAGGACAAACAGAAACACACGTGTTACAAGAGGTTCCTCAAACATATACAGAAATTTCTTCAATTCTTCATCTTAGTCATAAAAAACCCTGAAATGTATTCATTAGATTACTTTAGACAAATTCCTTTCTCTATGGTTTGAAACTATACCACAGCTCTCTCAAAGTTGTGTTTTTTTAAACATTTCTCTTATCTTATCAAAACAGTAGGCTCTCACACAAGAGTTTATGCCACAGCTTCTGTTTTTATGCTGTTTTAGACAATTCCTTTCTTCCAAAATGCTTTTTAAAAACTAACACAACAGCCCTAAATTTGGTTTTTCCCTTAGGTCAAGAAGGTCACTCATACAACACTAAGGATAAAGTCACTAGTCAGACGTGTGTCTGTTTCAAGTGAGCAATTTCCTGTTTTACACTGGAATCGCTTTTCTCCTCCGGTCAGATTTAGCCATAGCTTTAAGCTTCATTGCAGATACAGCAAGAGACATTTTTATCAGTTTAAATTTATTTTTCGGGTGTCTAGGCACATTTTTTGTGTGCGTTTGAACATGTAGTTTTGTGAATTTGCTGGTGTTGTTTGCAGATTAGAGAAAGAGAGAAAGGAGGAACGGAAATGAGAGACTTGGTTCAGCTGTGTGTGTGTGTGTTCGTTCGTGCGTGCGTGACCTTGTTATCAGTGATGTACGTCGTCCTGCAGAGATTTCATCCAAAACTGTCTTTCTCCTTACACTTCACACCCCACTCAAAAACTGCAGCCTGGCTTCCAGCAGTGGCCACCCAGCTCCATAGTCCAAACCTCTCTTTAGACCGTATCATTGACCAGTTCTTGTGTCTGGCATGCTTGTGGGATGAGGCGCTGTGTGTTTTTAACATGCCAGGTTGCCTGTTTGCTCAGCTCGGGTCTGATGACCTTTGGAAAGCAAAGTTTTCACAGCTCTCCATCCAGAAAACTCAGTCCAGAAACTCAGTCCACATCCATGCATGCGTGCATATATGTGGTCACCCCTACTTTTGGAAGCAGTGAGAGGTGCGGTTGGACCTTAGAATCACCTTTCTGTGTTATCTTAATTAATTCTCCCAACTGGATCGGTTCTCCGGCAGCATTGGGGTGGTGTAGGAGGAAACTATCTTATCGGGTCTCAAACTAGGATCCACGGACACCACCTAATCGTTATCAGCCATGTGTGTTGTGGGGTTTTGCTCGGACATGTGGATAAAGCAAAAACAATTTATTAGTTTCAGGCTTGAAATGTGAAACAGTAGAGTCAGTGTGCTTAGAATTGTCAGTGTTCTTGGTCCTTACCGTTATCAGTCGTGTGTGACCTTCAGGCTCTTGAAAACCTGCTTTATTATGAGCTTCTTCTTAAATCTGTCAGCAAGTCAAATGTTTTAGTATTCTCTCACATTCATCATTTTAATAATTTTGTCTCTATTTGAGACTTTAATCCATATCTCACTATTTTTTGGGACTTTATATCTCACTCTTTTTTGTATGAGTATAATTGTTCTTTTTATCTTAATCAACCCTTTTCTTGTAGTTTTTGATGCTGTCGGACTGAAAATGCCCTCAGCAGGAAAACAAACAATCTTTACTCAATCCAGGTCGATGCTCATCTCCCTGCTCTCTGCCATTCTTTCTCCAACATAAAGTTAAAGAGTTTACTCCTTGTGTCAGGGGAAATAGCCTGGTGTCTTGAGCTGGTTCTGCTAAAAACCCATGTCTGACCCTTTGTAGACACTGGGGTGAATTCCCTCTTCTTTTCACTACAGGACGTCACCGGTAGCCCTGGTCTATTCTCTGGCGGACCAAAGCCTCAGTCCACTATCCTGTTGTGAAGAACCTTTGTCACACTCTCAGGGACAAAGGACTTAACCTACAATTTCACTGTCCTTTCAGTAAATTTTCTCATTGACAGTATACCTTTATGTCAAATTATTTTCAAGTTACAGCCTTTTAAAATCTAGCGGTCAAAAATGTAGATTTTCTTGAAAAAACTCCGGCTTCCTAAAGGGTTAAAATATTAAAGTCACCTGTGCAACATTTTCAGCAAGGTTGTGATCAAAAAAAGGTAATTTATGCACTTGTGCGTGAGCATTGCTTTTTAAATCAGACTTTTACTTTGGCGTACTAACTAGTTTGTTTTTTCAATAAGTACAATTGTTGTAGAGATTCTATTAAAGTTATATAAATGGGCCCTAGATTACTAAATCTTTTTCTCTTAAACTCAGAGAAGACTGAGGTTGTTGTCTTTGGGGCTTTAAAAACTTAGGACAACATTGTCTAGCTTTCTAATTAACCCTTTGAGGCCCAGGGGTGCATTTTGGAGTCATCCTTGCCAGGAAATATTTGTGTATTATATCTCATAAAGTGGACAACTTGTAAGTCACCATTATGAAATACATATCATTTCTTGAGAACAACCTGAACTTTAATAAAAACCATGTTATAAATGTGTCAAATGAATGTTGAAAAAATGTCATGGTGTTATGTTCTGCTGTGGCGCAGAGAAAAGAGGACTCAAAATTGTGGAGGGAAAAACAAAATAGAGTTTTTATTGTCCAAAACCAAAAGAAACAAACTGAAGGTGACTGCTAAAGAGCAGGGCTGAAAGTCCACACCAAAATCCACACAGGGAAACAAGAAGATACTTATCAGGCCTGGCATGCCGGAAAGCAGAAGGATTGGAAAGAGGTTGGACAACCCAGGTTGGTACCACGAAGAACTGGAGAGAGTAGGCTGATTAAATAGGCAGATTAGCCAACAAGCAGCAGGTGCAAATGATCTCACAGGTAAGTGAGATGAGACGAAACTCTCAACCCAGCCGCTTTCTAACAGTACCCCCTCCACAAGGACTGCCTCATGGCAGTCCGAAAGTCTAGCTGGGCAACACCCTAAGGGCGGGTTTGTCTGGATGTCTCGCGTGAAACTGTCTCACCAGACCAGGGTCCAGGATGGCAGAAGCTGGAACCCAGCTGCATTCCTCCGGACCGTAACCCTCCCAATCGATGAGGTATTGGAAACCTCGCCCCCATCGGTGAACATCAAGAAGGCGGTTGATGTTGTAGGCTGGCTCTCCACCAATGATCCGAGAAGGAGGCGGTGCAGGGGTCAGGGGTTGCAGAGGGTCTCCATTGTATGCCTTGAGCTGGGAAACGTGGAAGACCGGGTGGACTCTCATGGTAGTGGGAAGCTCCAGCTTCAAAGCCAGAGGATTGACCACCTCCAAGATGGTATAAGGGCCGATGTGTGTGTGTGTGTGTGTGTGTGTTTGGGGGGGGGGGGGGGGGGGAGTTCTTGGAGGTGGGTTGGAACATAAGGTTCCATTTGGAGGGCCAAACTGGTCCCTGGGTCTGACGATGGTTGGCAGACTGGCAGTTCTGCTCGGTGGTCTGGAGCAGGGCCTGCTGGATCCGCCGCCAGATCCGGCGACAGCGGCGGAGATGGTGCTGGACTGAGGGATCTGCGATCTCCTCCTCCTGAGGTGGAAACAGTGGAGGCAAGTACCCCAGGGAGGCCTCGAAGGGGGAGAGCCCAGTAGCCGCGGAGGTGTGCGTGCTGTGGCATACTCTATCCAGGATAGATGTTCGGACCAGAAGGAGGGATTACTGGCAGCAACACAACGAAGAGTGGACTCTACATGTTGGTTGGCTCGCTCGGTTTGTCCGATGTTTTGGGGATGATAGCCCAAGGAAAGGCTCACAGAGGCCCCCAGAGCCTTGCAGAAGGCCCTCCAGACCCTGGAGGTGAACTGCTGGCCACGGTCTGACACAATGTCCAGAGGGATGCCATGGAGATGGAAAACATGGGCAACAAGGAGCTGGCTATTTCTGTGGCAGAGGGGAGTTTGGGGAGAGCAACAAAATGAACAGCCTTGGAAAACCGGTCCACAATGGTTAGGATGATGGTTTTACCATGAGCGCGGGGGAGTCCAGTGATGAAGTATATTGCTGTGTGATGTGAGGTTTTTCCCCGGACACAAACCGAGCAGGTCACCACAAACCGCTGGGTGTCCTCCTCTATCGATGGCCACCAGAAGAATCAATGGAGGAGATGGAGAGTCCGGCTGAGACCAGGGTGGCAGGACCAACGGGAGGAGTGCGCCCACCGGAGCACAGGAAAGCAGGCCTCCTGAGGAACAAACGCTCGGTTAGGAGGACCATTACCTGGGTCTGGATCTGCCTCAAGTCCCTCCTGAATCTTGTTCTGGATCTCCCAAGTAACGACCCCAATCACACGGGAAGGCAGAAGAATGGTGGTTGGTGTAGAAGGGTCTTCCTCAGGGGAGTGAAATCGGGACAGGGCGTCTGCGTTCGTGTTGTGGGTACTGGGTTTGAAGGTTATAATGAAGTTGAACCTGGTAAAAAAACAGATGCCGGCGTGCTTGGCGGGAGTGCTGCTTTAATATACACAAGGTTTTTATAATCTGTCCATACAATTGATCAGCCCCCTCTAACCAGTGCCGCTACTCCTCAAGGGCAAGTTTGATGGCCACCAGTTCCCAATTCCCCACATCATAGTTCATTAGCTGCAGAGAGCTGGCAGGAAAAGAAGGCACAGGGGTACATCTTGCCATTTTCCTCCGACCGCTGTGACAGGACCGCCCCCACCCCAGAGTCTGCGCCATCAACCTCAACAACAAACTGTTTAGAGGAATCAGGCTGAATGAGGATCGGTGCTGAGGAGAAAGATTTTAGCTTAAGAAATGCTGCTTCTGCCTGAGGTGACCACTGGAAGGACTTAGCTTGGGAAGTAAGTTGCATTAACAGGGAAGCTAGCTGACTGTAGTTGCGAACGAACCGTCTGTAAAAATGAGCAAAGCCTAAGAATTGCTGTAGCTTGCGCCGGGTGGTGGGACAAGGGACATCGTTTATTAGATTCTAGAAAACAGCTGGTGCATTAGTCAGTCCAAACGGCATAACACGATACTCAAAGTGGCCGAGGTGGGTGTTGAAGGCCGTCTTCCACTCGTCCCCTCCCAAATTCGGACAAGATGGTAGGCATTGCGTAGGTCCAGTTTGGCGAAAAAGCGAGCACCCTGAAGGAGCTCAAAAGTTGAAATCAAGAGGGGGAGTAGATATTTATTTCAGACCATGATCCGGTTGAGCCCCAGGTAATCAATGCAAGGGCAAGTGGAGGGGCAAATAAGCCCGGCGGCTAATGCCTCTTTAATGTACTGACTCCCTCTCGGGCTGCGACAAGCTATAGAGCTTGCTGGAAGGAAAAGGCGCGCCAGGAAGGAGGTAGATGGAGCAGTCATAAGGATGTGGGGAGGAAGTGACGAAGCACGGTGCTTACAAAAGACTGGGGAAAGGTCATGATAGTCTGAAGGAACAGAGCTGAGGTTGGGTGGATCTGGGACAGGAGAGCCCCCGGAGGGTACCGGTGGAAGTGTGGACGTCAAGCAAACAGCATGACAGGTGACACTCCAGCCCAGGACCCGACCCTGCTCCCAATCGATATGGGGATTGTGGAGCTGGAACCAGGGAAAACCCAGGATGACTGGTGTGGAAGAGGTGGAAACAACAAAAAAAACTAATGAGTTTGTGATGATTACCGGAAATTATGGCCTCGAGTGGGGGAGTGCAATGGGTGACACGAGTGAGAAGGTGGCCATCCAGTGCAGTAACCTCTCGTGATGTAGCAAAGGAATGCGATTTTTAATGCACCAGACTTCTTCCATAAAGTTCCCCTCAGCTCCGGAATCTAAGAGGGCAGAGATATCCACAACAGACTGATCAAAACAAATGGTGAGGGGGAAGGGTTAACCAGGTTATTTTGTCTTTAACTAGGGTAGCTACTGCTCACCACTAACCTTGGTACAGTGGGGATCACTATCTTTTGGGCGGACAGTACAAGCTAGCAAAAGGTGGCCACTAACCCCACAGTAGATGCACCAACCCTCCCTGATCCTCCGAGCTCTTTCCTCCGGGGTGAGGCGGGATCTGCCCAACTACATCGGCTTATCTCCCTCTAGAGAGGTCCCACGAGGTCTGGCTGGCAAGGAAGGAGGATCGGAGTGCCGGGTAGGAGGAGGAATCGTAGGAACAGAGCGAGAACTGACGGAGGCGGTCTGCCGTTTGCACTGCCTCTCCCACAGGCGATTGTCCAAGCGGATGGTGTGTGTGATGAGTTCGTTGAGGGAAGAGGGTTCTTCACTGGTAGCCAGCTCGTCTTTTAACTGCTCGGAGAGTAGGGCAGCCTTGTCCCAGCCAGTCTCTACCGCCAAGATCCGGTATTCGACGGCATAGTCGGCGACTGGTCTGGAACCCTGGGAAATGGAGAGAATACGTTGAGCGACATTGCCAGCAAAGTGGGGGAGGTCAAAAACTGCCTTGAACTGGGCGAGGAAATCCGCATAACTGCGGGTACTCCAGGGTCTTCAGAAGCCTTCTGCCACAGCCCAAGCTAGAGCACGCCCCCGCAGGAGACCAACAATGTAACTGATTTTAACACTGTCAGAGTCAAAGATCTGTGGTTGTAATGCAAAGAGGCTGGAGCACTGCAACAAAAACCCCCGACACATGCCAAGGGTGCCATCAAAAGCCTCAGGGTGGGGTTCAGGGAAGCTCTGAGGGAGTGCAGGGGCACCCGACAGTGGTGAGGAGAGCTCGTTCACCCTGGTCTGAAGCCGCTGATTATCTCAACCCAGCCGCTTTCTAACACATGGATCCATAAATTGAGAGAAATATATAAATCGAGATATAATGTTTACATATTGTCATTGTAAAAACACAGCAAACTATAGTCAACAACTTCTTGGACATTTTGAAAATGTTTTCTAAGGTCTTGGGGATAATGTGTTAAAAGAGTTGGACTCTATAATAATAAAACATCACATATATGGCAAAAATAGCCACTCAATTCCTTATAATTGACGCTACTGTTGTAAACAGTCTACTTGTGGTTCCCATAGTCTCTAAAAGCATCTTTCCACATTGACCTAGTCCACCCGGCCTCACACCAGTCCACCCGGACATGCTGAATTTAAATATCCTCTAAATGGATAAATTAGAAAACCTGAGCCCACTCACAGCTGACATGAAGGTCAACTTGACCTAATATTATACATTATTATACTATTATTATTATTATTCACTTTATTACTTCACCTACAAGTTTGTTTTTCTTTTATTGTTTTTTACCAAGCTGTAAACATATTTATTTCTGGTGTGAATTTGGCCTTTTTAATATGGGAGTTGACTGGATTTGCTTTGTTTTGAATCCCCTACAGAACGAGAGGTGAACTGCAGTTTTTGCCCTTTGGTCTGGAGATGTTCCCTCGGCTGGCCTGTCAATTGTTTGAGGTGTGTCCTGGTAATCTGATTTTAGAGGTGGCCCTGGCCCCTCGTCTAATCTCGCACACGTAGAAGTAAACATCCTGCTCCCCAGCACCCACATCATTTTATATTAATTTTACATAAATCCAGTTTAAACTGAGAAATCTGTCATTTAATAAAACATTTTCAGATTAAGTATAAAATAAGTGGATTCTTTTCTAGAAAATAATAAATACAGACTGCATATTTTTCAGCTATAAACATTGAAATTTAAATAGCATTTTTCTTTTTTTGGAGTTGCTTTAAAAAATTTATTCTATCATAAAAAAAAACCCTGTGAAAGCTGCTGGTTATAAAAACTGGCTTAACATGATGGACTGGCTCGTGTGCTGAAACACATACAATTAAACAACGGTCCAGGGTGTACCCCACCTCTCGCTGTATGCTGGGATTGGCTCCAATCCCAAAACCCCGGTATGAATGGATGGACATGTTTCATAATAAATCTCATAATAAATTTAAGAATTTATTTAATATTAAATAATAAAAATGGATTGTAAGTTTATTGGGACTGTAAACAGATAAGTGAATACATGACTAAATATATGATTAATTAGAATGTAATTCATATAATTCAATCCTAAGTTATGTCTATTTGTAAGTTATGTCTATTGTTCTCTTTACCTGCATGTGAAGCCCTCTGAGACAACTTGTTGTGATACTGGGCTATATAAATAAAATTGACTTGACTTGACTTGACTAAGTAAAAACAGGTTATATTATTATTTAGCATTAGATTAATTGTTTCAGGTCTTCATTCGATGGAGAAAATTATTCAATGTTAATAATTTAACTTGACTAACTCAATACTGTGGATTCATTCCTTTGGTATGAACATAAAGCTGCTGAAATCACATTTTTTTTAATGTACTTTCATTATAGTAACTACAAGTTCCAGCTGCTCTGCAGTGACATGAGATCATTGTTTGTGTTCATGTCAATTTAACTTAATTGAACTTAAAAATATTTAAATAATTACAAATTTGATAAAGTATGGATTAATTCGATATTTGTATTCAAAACTGAAACTAATATTTGTATGAAAGTAGATGAATCCAGTTTAAACTGAGAAAGTTTGTACGCTAGTGGAAGTTTTCTTCCTCCATATGAAATTAATTAAAAGACATATCTATTTATTAAATCACAATCCGAGTCTTTGTTCTCTTTAAGCATTAACATAAAAACACATACAGATTTAATGGAGTTTATGTTCATGCAGATGTTCAGGAAAATAAATTAAATTCCCATCTATAAAAGTTTAAAACAGATTTACTGGGATTCAAACAGTGACTAGTTTGTAGCTCTGGAGAAATTAGCACGTTATATGAGGAAATTATTTATTTCCTACATGTGATACACTTTATTTAAGATATCAGTCAGAGTAAAACGTGTAAATATTCTAAATATTTTTAATTCCTGGTTATATATTTGTAGGAATTCTTTCTCTTATTTTATTCTTATCACAACTTTTCATTATTACTGCCTTAGAAAGGCTTTTCAGTGATACAGTATTGAAGTGATTCCACGTCCACTTATCCGCATTTCATACTTTTATTAGAGGGTGTGACACAAATAACCATCTCTTTAAAACTCTTCTAATATCAAACATCTGTATGTTTCAACAACTTGAGTGACCAGAAACATGTCTGAATGTTCACCCTTCCTGGTGAGCAGCTTCTCTGTAAACATGTCTACAGTAAATAACTTAAAATTTACCTTCATGAAGAGATTTTCGCCCCAGAAATTTCATAACTGTATCTTTAAAAACATATTAATGATTATACTGAACCTTCATTTTCTACATCTGAAGGAACCTCAGACATCTGCTTAATAAATTTTGACCTTACTGATAATCTTTTTTAAGTTGCTGTCAATATATAACACTGCCTCATTTTAGTTTATTTAAGATTTAATGCACATTTTCTGTTTAGTTTAGACCTTCCTTTTTTATACTTGATTAATAATAAATATTCCTTTTTTTAACAAAAATGTGCTATAGAGCATGGTGAAAATTATGGTTAGATTACAGTAAAACTTTAGCTTCAGCCTACACCTTTTTTACGTTAATTTATTTATATGTATAGCTTTACTTTGGTACACCTACTTTATGTGTGATTTATGGACCAAACAAACTAACTAACTAAAATTGGTCTTTTATTGGTACTGATGAACAATATTTTCAGGATAAGGTTTTGGTTGAAGGGAGGATGAAAATGAGACAAGTTTATAAGTGCATAGAGCTTACACAACATGTGGTTGTAAAGATGAGGGAGTTGCTGCGATACTTTTCTGGAAACAGGAATGTTTATGTGTTTCGGTGATATCGTGGTCAGAGGAACCACAGAAACCAAAGAATTTCCAGAAAATGTGAATGAAGTCACTCACTAACCTGAAGTGTGTACTTGTGATCAAACAGGCAAAGTAAATCCTATCCAGACCCAACGTGACCCTGCGACCTTTGACCTGTGTGATTGTATGTATACATGTGAAAACAGTCTTTTCCTGGGAGGTGTTTGGCTTGTTTTAAGTACAGCAAATGATATGAGAAAAGAGGGCAGAGGCCTGTGTTTATCCAGGTAAATACGCTCAGACCATGCACAGGCCCTACAACACATCGTACCTAAAAGTCCTACAGGGCTGGACCAAGCAGCATCTGTGTCTCTTTTCCTTTCTTTCTCCACTCTCTCTGTAATTTTATATCAGTGTTTTATTCATGCATCCAATCCAGATGTGTGACAATACCACTGTAACATCTGGAGAAGTACTAAACTTTTCAGACTTGCAGTCATAATAATAATAATAATACTAATAATAATAGTAATACTAATATTAATGCAGATACTATCATTATTATGACTAATAAAACAGGAAGACACAGGAACGCAAGTAAAGATGAAAGTTTCACAAATCCATCAGAGAAATGTGACTGTAGAAGCTTTATGTTTTTCTGTCCTGCAGTGGCTGCAGAGAAGCGATCATATTTCAGGTAGAAGTTCCAGGATGTCGACTCAACGACGTTCCAGGCTGGAACTTTCAGAGTTCGTCGCATCACTGAGAATAAAAGAGAGCTGCCACGTAGCCACCAGCTTTCCCTGCTGCTACTGATGATGTTGACCAAAAATTAGTCTCAGGAGGAGGAAGATAATGATGATGATGAAGGGGCTGGTGTTTGTTTAGTCCCACTCAGACTGGTGGGCTCGGCTTGTCGTAGCCTGGTGGCGTTTCATTCCATAGGGTCTCTCTTCAGCCTGGTGGACATGATGGATGGCCCCTTAAGCCCTGGACCCTCTGCACTTCATCAGCATATGCTTGTTCTGACACGGCAGCACACACCTACAGCAGCACCGGTCCCGGTGCTAGTATCACTAGTCCTACTATTAATACTATTTGTAAATAAAAACGAATGGTGCTCTGACTGATGTATTTTCATTTGTTCATTTTCTGTACTACTTAGTCCAAATCAGCATCACAGGGGCTGTAGTTTATACCAGCCTCCCCCACTGCTCCCAGGACATGCTGGAGGGGTTACATCTCTTGGCTGACCTCAGAACATTTTGGGATCCTCAGGAAATCCAAACTTGTCCCCCATTTAAAAAAAAAAAGACTCGTGGTCAAGTCTGTCCAACACTGCAACCTCGTCATCGCCTCCTCCACTTGTCCTTCTGCATAAGCGCATAAAACCTGCTTGATACCTTTACCTTAACTTGCTTTAATTGTTTTGATTTAATTTGTAATTTTATTGTGATCATTGCTATCTTGGCTTCCTTTTACTATTGCAGTATATACATATAGAGTATGTATCTATCTCTCCATCTCTCTCCCACTCTCTTTCGCTCTTTCTTTCTATATATACTATACTATACTATGCTATACTATACTATACTATACTATACTATACTATACTATACTATACTATACTATACTATACTATACTATACTATACTATATATATTATAATCTAACTCTAGTTTAGTCTTTTTCTTTACTTAGACTCTGTTTATGTGGAAACTCAGATAGTTAAACACCAACATTTTGCTGAGTTTTGGGCTCTTGTTTCTATGGCAACAGTGTTTAGGGGGGGGGCAGTAGTTGATCAGTAGCCGTAGGTTAAAGAATAACAAGTTACAGAAGTTTCATGTGATAAATATATGAATAAACCAGAAATGCAAACCTGATGGTCAAAACACTGACTAAGAAGTCTGTTAACATGAACATCTGACCTGTTGACTGGAAAACTCCAGGATTGCACTGGCAGTAGCGTGAAGCAAATGCCTCCATCATGCGGTCAATCTTCTGGGCTTCACCTGGTAAGCGGAAACTCCACAGGAACTGCCTACAACACAACGTGTCAGGGTGAGTGTGTGAGGGGGGGGTGTTAGTATTAATTTAACAATCTTCTCACCGTAGTGCTTGAACAAGGTTCAGATCTGCAAACTCATGCAGCTCCACGAAAGCCTGAAGCACTTTGATGTTGAAGTCGTCCCTGGTGGAGAAAACAGACAAAAGGTTTTCATTGTGTACAAAGATCCATCGCGGAGACGTCATAACTCTTCTGTAGACAGGCGGGGGGGGTCATATTCTATCCAGAAAAGTATTTTTCCTCTGCATTCTTACAACATTTTTCCTTTATTCATATCAGATGCTCTGCAGGCCTGGAAGCAGTTTAAATCGCTCACCAGCACGTAGACAGTGTGTGTGTGTGTGTGTGTGTGTGTGTGTGTGTGTGTGCGGGGGGTATTTGACTGATGGAAAAACAGAAAAAAGGTCGAACGCACACATGCTCCTTTTTTGTCTAAAGGTTTGTTTTTTGGAGTTTTCAGAGGAAAAGTCAACATTCTCTCAGACTGTGGTCACAGCTTCTTTGATCATACTTACCGGGCACGGAGACCATGATCCTGACCCCGGATCAACACTCAGCGTTTGATGTGGCAAAATGGCTGAAAAGGCAAGAAACTAGCGAGACCCCCACAAAGCTAAAACATTCTTCAGTTTCAGGAAGAATAAAGTGGGGAGTCATTTTAATCCGTATATGGATTGATATGTTTCAGGCGTCCTGTACACAAGGACCAGACAAATATAACGATTCCCGTCCCTGCAGCAGTACACATGCAGTTATTACTAATAAAGTTGGCTACAACCTACTGTTTGCAAAGCTGAAATAAAAAAAAGCTAATAAACATGTCTCAGTGTGATATTATGTGAGAAAGTTCATTTGTATGGAAAAAACTTTGAAATATTCTCCTTCTGGTTATTTTTGTCCTCCAGCAGCTTCGTCTCTTGTGTCCTTCTCTTCATCTTCATCAGCGTATAATGATAGCCCTGCGCTTCTTGTATAAGCTTAATTAGTGATAATTACTGAGTGTAAACCCGCAGCCTGTGTTTAGTGGGATTTCCAGTGGGTAGCTGGCCTGTTTTGATGATTCCCAATGCATTAAGCCTGGTGGCAATGCCACCAGTCCCTGGAGACACCCCCCTCCCCCTTCTGGGCCTTCAGTCTCTGTCGGTGTGAGTGTTTCATTGAGTTAGCTACAACTGCAAGCAGCAGATATACTCAGGAAAATGTTCCTGAATATTCCGCTTAGCTTTTGCAACATAAGAATGTAAAATGGCTTTAAAGTGAAAAAAATCACAAAGTGACATGTTTGGCTTGGATCAGCGAAGTATGTGAAGCGCATCTGGCAAAAAAATAAAATAAAATCAAAATGCGCATACATTTACCACCAGCTGACACCTAAAAGTGACAGCTGATTTATGATTTTCTGTGTTTTATATGTGTCAAGGCTCCTGTTTTGTGTCTTGTTTTTAGGTACTAGAGCATTGCAAACATAATAAACAAGCTTTTTCTGTCTGGAGATTCCTCATATGAACATCACACTGTTAAAATGAACGTGCTTTTCAATTAAAGTATGTTTCTAAAGAAATGAAGATTTTTTAGGGATAATTTGAGTTTTATTCTTTCTGTTTACTGTATCTTTTGTTTAAAAAAATAAAGTGCATTACTGAAGCTTTAAAAATCATCATTATAACATATTTTTTAATGAAAATAATGTCTAATTGAGACATTTTGCTCTTTGGCTTTATTTATTATCCATAGCGCTACTGTTTTTATACGCAAATAAGTCTTGTTTCTATCACTGGATGCTCCCTCCTGACTGCTGGGTTTTTACTGTGTTATCAAAAGACTAATAATGTTTTGCAAATGCTAGATTAGCACCAGATCTGATAAGCATCCCTTTTGCAATTTCGGTTGTATAAATGAGAAACACTCCATTATGTTCATGACTGCTTGTGTTACTTTTGCTTTTTTATTTTGAGCGTTTCCAAGTAAATTCAACCAACTTAATCAAAATTTTCCCCCTTAATGTTTTGATTTTCTGCTTTTTCTCCTTTTGTTTAATTAAAAGATTAATAAAAGTAAGGAAAGAATTGTTTATTTCCCTCCTTTAATACATGACCTTTACAACAAAATATAATTTATAATGATCATGCTAGTGTGGAACGAGCAACACACCTAAACCAAACTAACAGAGAAACATATCAGAATGAGATTCAATATCTAACTTCTCCTTCCAGAAAGACAGAACAAGAGCAAACACTAAAAGTATTCAACATTTAACACCAATTTGTGATATCAAAAGAGATAAACAATCAACCAAACTCCAATTTCTTTACTGTTTCATGAAAAGTTTATGTGACAAAAAATATTAGAGCCACAGAGGAAACACATAAAAGCTGCCTTCAGATTGTTGGCATCAGATTTAATTATTAGGTAAAAGTCAGTTCAGACATATTAATAACCTACCAGCAGCTCTGGTTAATGTAGCAAATTTGATCAAAGTTTTATAAAGTCATGAAACAGGAGTCAAACGCAACATAAAACCGTATATTAGAGTAATTTAGCTTGGGGTATGTGCAGTTTTATGTGCAATATCTGTAAAAAATTGATGCAATGGGCTAATATTTACATACTTTATAAATATATATCAACAATCTCAGTTTTATTTATCAAGAGATAACTTACTTATAATGGCAGGATTTTACATAAATATGCTCTAACATCCTGATTCCACATGAAAATCATGTTAATATATAAAAAAAAGTTGGCTGTAAAATATAGAATATTAATGAGGTTAATAAAATAATAAATTTTAAATTTTAACCAATATCTCCACGAAACCTTCCAATTTGACAGTACCTTAAAGAGACACAGCCCCCCATGGGGTGCTAAATCATGTGGGTTTCGCATCAGACTCCAGATTCCTTTTCCTGCTTTCTCTTCCTGGCATCCTCAGACACAGTTTAACTTTTTTCAAGGAGGAGGGAAAAGTAGCGCAAAGCAGAGCCCTCTGTGTTTATAGAGGGAAAGCTGTAAGGCAAAGCCATCCAAGTCACCCACGAGAGATGCATCTGCTGTTTTCTGAAGAGGGCACAAACACTGTGACCCCAGAAATCATCCATTATTACTCATATGAGGCTAATTTTCACATCAAAAGTATCCCTTTAAATAAAACAAGGCTTATGCTGTTGGAACCAACAGCGAGGGGTATATCCCTGAACGCCCCCAATCCTCCTATTCCCCAATCCTCGAATAGACACAATACAATAATATAAAGACGCACATGTTCAGTCACAAAACTACACCAGCCCAGTATGACGTCAGGACAGGATGCATCCTAAGGTCATGACCTTTTATTTCTACTGGAGTGGAGGTAAATGAGACAAATGGTTCCAGAGATATAGCCAAAAATCAGATTTTTCGTGCATAAAGCGCCACCTGGTGGGGAAACCATAAATCCAATAACCGTGAAATTCAACGCAGGTCGTCCATTTGGGGACCTAAACAGGTACACTGAGTATCAAAATACAATTGTTAAAATTGTTCGAGTTATCGCCGCACCTGCGGTAGTCGGGGATAAACCATAATATCCCCGACACTCCGTGTTTGGGGACATAACGATCCCAGAAAGAGCTGACAGAGCGGCATAAACACATCAACAGGCTGACAAACTTTATTAAAAAGATGTTTGAGATGATGTTTTCCTCTGTGCCTCTCCCACATTGATCGCTAACTGATATTCAACGCTTGCCAAAGATCATCCGTCAGTCACAGAGTGAAAATCGTTTCTCGGCTTTGGTATTTTGTACTGCTGCTCTCTGGGAAAGAAGCAAATGATTGTGTTCCTGGTGAAAATCCACTCTGAACAAGAATATCTGATAAAATGATCTTCTTGCAGAGACACTGTTGGTAGGAAGGTTAGTTTTAAGTTAACTGGCGGTTTTTTAATCCACTCTTTTGACACTAAAACTTACATCCTTACTTAATGCAGTGTTTTACCATCTTCATCCATCTCAGAAATCGTCCAGCTATCTTAGACAGGCTGCATGACAACAACAGATTCTTCCTCTTTTTCTGTCACCCAGCAGTCTGGCAGAGGTTCAGTTACGTTTTCCCGTTTTAATCAGCAAATCCAGCCCATAACTTCCTTCTTTAATCACAGAGGGGGAGTAAATCTTATGTCAGGACTTTCTCCCGCAGCATTGCAGATGCTGTCTCTCACCGTTCGCCTAAGTAGTCTCCGATGACTGTCTTGTTGAGCCCCTCGCCTTTGTAGAGGAACTGGGCGATGTCTTCGGGAGTGTGTTGGAGAAGGTCGTTCTCCAGCAGGAACTGAATTCCCTGGAGAGGAAGAAGAGAAAACAGGATAGCTCTTCATTGCAGCCACAGTTGGAAAATGACAGAATTTCACAGTTGCTTTCCACTCCGACCCTGAAAGTCAGAGACCCTGAGACCCGGGACGTTGCCATAAAAGCGCCAGAAGAAAATAAAGCAGTACCTTTTTGGGATCCATGTTGAATTTTTTCCTGCCCATAGCGATCTGTTTGTTTCTCTGAGATGTTTTACTGGAGCACAAACAAAAAGAGAGACTTGTTAAACTGAATAAGCAGAAATCTTTACCTTTAAAACAAGTCTGATTAACATTACGAGCAAAGACTATATCATTAAAAGCATCGTCACTATGACAAAGAGACGTAATCGTTGATGTAAAGCTCACATGAAGCCATATAGTCCAGAAATATCTGCTTTTATATGCCAGAAAGCAAAAATTGGCTTCATTTTTTTGTACTTTTGGTCAAATGTGCCCATCGTAATCCCTAAAAAGACAGATATTTCTGGAAGTACCAAATAAGAGCTAAATTTATATATTATTTCCAAGTTTACAAAAGTCAAGTTCTCCCCAATATTTACAAAAAAATTAAGGATCACTATACAAAATATATAAAAATCCTAACTGAGGCTGTACAGTCTTCACATCTTCTTTTATACTTGTGTCAAGAAAGAAAAGTTTAAGAGTGAAGAAGTTCCACAGAAACATCTTAAGGTCCTTTTGGAAAGAAATCTGGCACCTAAAAAGCCCCATCTTATCAGGCTTTTTATCCATTTTTCATCTTGTTAAAGAATAAATAGTTATTTACAGGCACAGCTGTCTCTACAGTGGACACCTATTTACAAGCTTTAGTTTACAAAATGTCATGAATTAGAATGGTATATTTATTAATAAACTATTTTAAGGGACAATACTAAGTCATCCAATACACTAATACTCATTATAGAAAAATATAAATTATATGTTTGGACATAAATGCATAGTTTTCCTTAGTCATAAATAGGTAAATAAAATGATACAGCTATATTTTATAGAATATTTGGATCATATAATCAAGAAAATATAATAGTTTAAATAAATATTTTATTCAATACATTTAAATAAATAAAATATAAACCAAGTTAAATACCTTTAATAAACAAAAACATTATCATTGCATGAGTCTCTCGAAGTGAAATAATGTATTTGAAAAATATATGCCATTCCTTTTCATTAATGCATGCATGAAAGGGTTAAAATGGTGACTGATGAAAGTGAAAACCTCTCGTACAAATAAGATAAGGAGTAAAAAAAACAGCAACCCATGACTGATATAAGTACAACAGAAAGTATTAGTATCCTCATTGTAAATCTATAGGTGTTGATTGATGTGCAGACGATGTATCAGATTATTCATCAGAGGTAACAAAATATAACTGAACTGCTAAAAGTATTAATAAGATATGCAGACAAAAATTCAGCTAATAACTTTATTATTGATTAGCCCCATTATTATAGTGTTTCTTGTCAATCAAACACTGAAAAAAGTCAGGAGAGGCTACAAATGAATCGTCCAAGTTGGCATCACATCCTGAAACAGAGCAAACAGGAACAAAGTGACTCACCTTTCCCCGACACATGTGAGTTGCTCGATCTCTGTCATGACTTCTGCTATTTCAAACTTCAACCTCTGAGAGAAACATAAAAAACAGGCTCAAGTTATTTTTCTTTCTTCAAAGTTAAAACACGCCAAAGCATTGGGGACGCAGAGCGAGGGCGAAACATCTGCATCAGTGCTTCTTTATGACCAAATGCTGGTCTATTTGCATTACCTACAGCATGCAAATAAACCAACAGTGCTGCAGATATACTGTGAAGTTTAAACCCCCCACCCACAAACTAACCAAATATAACTACATCTGATAGACTAACAATGAAAAGAACCATTTTTTCAGCATTTTAAGCAGTTGTAGTCACAGTTTATGTTCTTTAAATGGTTAAAGTGGAAACAGAAGAACTGAGCATCATGATGGTAAAGATGAAGCATTGCTCTTGTCTCAACTCGTCCCAACAATCAGCTCATCTTCATGCTCTGTAAGTGATGCCTACAGAGGCTGCAAGGAGGTGGGAAAGCATTTTTATCACGCTGGGTCTTTGTAAAGAAATGAAATGAGGAGGGCAACTCGAAACCTGGAAAGCTAGAAAAGCCCAAATGCGAATTTCAGGGCGATTTGTGAGACTCTGAGGTGGCGGTTCGCTGTTTCACTGCACACAAACAACCTTTTTGCATTGCCATCAGCACAAAACCCTTATTTTAATCTAATCACAAATCACAGCGTCTAAAGTTTGCAGATCATATCAGCATGCACCAGTTTTTGACCCAAATGAACTAGATGTGCTTTAAAAAGAATATATTTGTCTGTAAATTTGGGGGACGATCCATGTTTATATATAAAACTTTCTTTATATATTAAAGAAAACTGTCAAAAAATAAATATCTGTAAAATCAGGACACATATCTGTAAAAGATCAGCAGCAGTGATCAGCGAAAAAAAGAAAAATGTCTCATATGTCGCCGTGCCTTCATGGCATTGTTATTCACATGAACAGATATTATTATATTTGGCATTATTTAAAATACTCTGCAACTGCAATCAATCTCAATATATCTTATACAATGTGCTCAGTGTAAAATCCAAAGCGCAAACACACACCTCGATATCATCGAGCAGCTCTCTCTTCCTCCGTCGGATGTTGGACAGCTCATCCCTCTCCTCCAGCGACAAATCCTCAGGAACTGAAACACATGATGGCAAAAGCAGCAGACTTTAACTATCATTTGTCCTCTTCCTGTTTCCTAACTGAAAACTGAAAAACATTTGAGATCACGATAAGGAACGAAAAGTCAGCCCTCAATCCAGTTTGGTACCTACAGATTCCTGAGTCTAAAGGCAGAATGGAAAAGTATCAGCCTCATCCGGCTCTGCTGTTCTTTCCCTTGTTCAGCTCCAACAGCATAAACCAACAGTCTCTGTCTTAATTAACTGGTGAAAGAAAGACGGCGAGGAGCGTTAATTAACACACTTGAAAGTGTTTTTTTTTTTTTTTTTTGTTTCATCCCTCCTCCTTTTACCTCAGGGGAATGTGTGCTATTAATAAAACTAATCCAGATTACGGTTTCTTTCATTAAATGTGAATTTGGCAATTTAACACAGCCTATGACCCCAATTCCCCTGCCATGAGTGTTTTACAGCTCTGGGCAAATATGAGCATGAGGAGAGAATTATTAGCTTCTCGTCTTTCCGCCTCGGATTTGTTTCGCATTTCTCCCTGTTACATTTTACCCACTGCACATTTTTCTATAATCAGGAAGTACAGAAGCCCTGCGCACTCGGGCTTTCTTAAGCCAGCTTTGAAGCAGAAAATGCATAGCTCTCAAAAGGAAAACGGTGAATCTAATATCTTGCAGAGATTTGTGGCATTAGTTAAAGTAAAACAGGGTCACTGGGTTTAAGAAGAGGACACATTAAGCGGAAGTTTTCCTACTTGAGGTATTAGAAATAAGACTAAAAGTTCCCAACGTCATTATCTATTGTTGAAAAACCCTGATGAGGGACAGGTATATAGGAGAGAGGGCTTAAGGATTTCCTTTATGGGTTCATGTTTTTTATATGCCGCAGAGAAGGATACCAGTGAATGGCTCAAAGTATGAAAATAAAGATGCTAATTAGCGTTGCTAACCTCCGGCTGCCTCTCACCACTTATGTAACACAACTGTAAGCCCTCTGAATGTAGCTTTAAAGCCAATTAGTGCTCTCAAAAAGTTTTAAGGCTGTTTTACATGTCTCCTTTAATGCTTCACTTAAGCAGTGTTTCTAAACTTTTAGCCTACATACACTAAATGTACAGAAGGACGGAGGTGTCCATCTGTCTAGCTCTATAACTCAGCTAGAAACAGTTAATTCTGATGTTTTTCCCAGTAATAACTTAAAGCAATAATCCAATGCACAACCCCATGTCCATGGAAGTTGGGACATTGTGTAAAATATATAAATAAAAACAGAACGCAATGATTCTCCTAAGCATATATAATGGAGCGCAAAAAACATTTTCCATTTTACAGTTTTCTTCAAAAATATGAGCTGATTTTTAATTTGATAGCAACAGCTGAAATAAAAATAATGTTGGAAATGAAAAAATTAAATGGCATGAAAACAAACAAAAACAACAGGAAGGGCGTGTGACTTATAATTAACAGGTCAGTGACCTGGCAGGGATTTAAAGGAGCAGTCAGAAAACAAGGCCCCTCATATGCAAATATGTACATGTAAACTACATTTAAATATTGTGAAACAATTTCAGATAAAAGTCCCCCAATGTACCATTTCAAAAGCTCGGAAGATCACACCATGAATATCATGAAACAAAGGACAAGGTCAAAGGTCAAAACTTAAATAGTCAAAACTATACGCTATTCAAGCGCATGTTAGCAACAGCAAGCTAATAAGGATGTTAGTAAGCTGATAAGGATGTTAGCACATTCATAAGGATGTTAGCACGCTGATACGGATGTTAGCATGCTGATAAGGATGTTAGCAAGCTGATAAGGATGTTAGCAAGCTAATGAGAAAGTTAGCAAGCTAATGAGAATGCTAGCAAGCTAATGAGAATGTTAGCAAGCTAATGAGAATGTTAGCAAGCTAGCTAAAAAGGGTGTTAGCAAGCGGATAAGGATTATAGCAAGCTGATTAGGATGTTAGCAAGGTCATAAGGATTTAGCAAGCAAGTAATGATGTTGGCAAGTTGATAAGGATGTTAATATGCTATTATGGATGTGAGCAAGCTAATGAGAATGTTAGCAAGCTGATAAGGATGTTAGCAAGCTAATGAGAATGTTAGCAAGCTAATGAGAAAGTTAGCAAGCTAATGAGAATGTTAGCAAGCTAATGAGAATGTTAGCAAGCTAATGAGAAAGTTAGCAAGCTAATGAGAATGCTAGCAAGCTGATAAGAATGTTAGCAAGCTAATGAGAATGTTAGCAAGCTAGCTAAAAAGGATTTTAGCAAGCGGATAAGGATTATAGCAAGCTGATAAGGATGTTAGCAAGGTCATAAGGATTTAGCAAGCCAGTAATGATGTTGGCAAGCTGATAAGGATATTAACAAGCTATTAAGGATGTTAGCAAGCTAATGAGAATGTTAGCAAGCTGATAAGGATTTTAGCAAGCTAATGAGAATGTTAGCAAGCTAATGAGAAAGTTAGCAAGCTAATGTAAGCATACAGTTCAAAGCACAGCAGTCCTTACCTACATATAAATGTATCCTCTAGTGCCGAAAATAAAGCTGTTGATCTTTTAATGTCCTATCTGTCCTATTTTAAACTTTGTAATATCCATGTGATGCTTTGCACTCAAACCGAACCAAAAGAATCAAATCACATCATCATGCAGAGTGAAACTGCAGAGATGATGGTCAGAAAAGAAATCTTTTTTTAACATGAGCTGAATTGTAAACAATTAGCCTACAAAAATATGCAACTAAAAAACATATTCTTAATCACATTATTTTAAAAAACTGCAAAGATGATCAAAGGGTTTCAATGTCTTCATGCTGTATATTTGTTGTCATTCTTGATCATGTGAACATGTTTTGGATTTTGCTTAAACAAAATAATGTTAATGCCACTGCTGACAATCTATAGCTAATATCACGTCATGCAACAGACATCAGTTAATCTAACAACAGCAGCTTTCAATCCTTTGCTGGTCTGTCCAAGGACATTCCCCAGGGTTAAGTGCTTAGTTCACTTCTGTTTGTCTTACACATCCTCCCCCAATGAAACAGCATATTTCACCATGGCCCTCTTGTCCACTTTAATGCAGACAACATCCTGCTCTAGCTCTTTAAAATCACAGAACTGCAATTTCTTCTTTAAAGAACAGCTTGTCTCCACCAATCACCATCTTTTCCTGTTGAGGAACCTTTGATTCATGCATCATAGCTTCCACAATCCACTGATCCAACAGCTTTCTTTACTGTGCATCAGCAACAGTACCGAAAAAACATTACTATAATCAGTTTTCTGTACCCTGACATCTTGGTCACCAGCTTCTCTACCTCCCATGACAATCAACTCCATCATCCAGAGGCTTCCCTGGCCTCCAGTCCTTCAACAGATTAATTAGAAAGTACTTCTCTCTCAAAAAGCCTCCATAATCAGACCCCCTCCTACCCTGCTGACCTGCTTCAACACAATCCTCTCTGTAACTTCCACATATCTGATGATAAGGTTCTGTCTATGCTGCTCAGTACTACAGTTGGTGAAATTACTTTATAAATATTTCCTTTCCCTATTAAACTACTTTCAAGCTGTTCAGTGATCTGTCCCTGTTCAAAACACATTTTAAAACTCATCTCTATAATATAGGTTTGTTTCTATTATAATAATCTTTTCTTGTTTTTTGGGGAGAATCATTGTTTAAATCATGTATGGCTGTTAAGTATTATTAAATAAATGATTGAAAAGTCATCAATAATAACAGAAAATCATTATGTTAGGCTATAGAGGTTGTCTTTGTCTTTCCAACAATTTCCCCGGGGGTAGATGATGTGCAAGCAGTAAAGAGCCTCATGTTTTCCATTAGCTCAGGCATGTGCATTAGCTAATGGACATGTCCAACTAGTGCTTCAATGTGCATGATTACAATCTTAATTCATTACAAATCTAATGAAAAGAAGAGGGTGCTCACTTTAATAAGAAATCACCATTGTTACTGGCATAGGATCAACATTATCCTTCAATCCAGGTCTCTCTCCCAATAACCAATGTTTATGTTCAGATAGACTTTCTTCTACAGAGGTGGTCCACCAGTTACATTATTCACACGCTTCCTTCCTGTGACCTTCTATGAGAAATCAGAAAATTAGTGAATGTCTTCAGGAAGCACGGAGAGAGTTGTGTAGTTACCATTTCTCCTGCCTGAAAGCAAACATCACCGTGCTGTAATAATAATCCCCTAAAATTAAATGAGGCTTATGCCGTCAGAAGCAGCAGCGAGGGGTATATACACGAACACCCACAATTACACAATAACACAATATAATAGTATAAAGCCGCACATGTTCAGTCACAAAGCACCTGGTGTGGAAACTGAACCAGCTCAGTATGACAGGATGCATCCTGGGGTCATGACCTTTTACTTACACTTGATTTGAGGTCAGTTAGACGATTAGTTCCAGAGATATAGCCAAAAAATTATAGATAAAGCGCCACCTGGTGGAAAAACCATAAATCTGAAAAGCATTGTTTGAGTTATTGCGCTAACACGAAGAGTATTCGGCATCAGCGGTTGCCCAATTAGAATTCGAACCAGGCAGGTATGACATCAGGAAAGGATGCATCCTGAGGTCATGACCTTTTATTTGCATTTGATTTGAGGTCAATGAGAGAAATAGTTCCAGAGGCTGTGCACCCTATGCCCTAACCCCTCATTCACTACACAGGGCTGCGCTACATAGCAAACTACATAGTTCCCACAATTTTATTGTGTTTCGAACACGAAGCTCACTACTTTTTCTCTGTTGCGCATCACGTGGCTACCAGATGTAACTATGCCAACCACAACAGACTTTAACGTTATGTTCCAAATCCAATCTAATTTCGTGTGAAAGTGTCTTTTTTACTTATATTGCATTTTATTCTTGTTTTGTATCATATTTATTCAGTCGAAAAGGGATAAAAATGAGGCTCTATAGTATTTTTGTTAAACGTTTTTGTTGTTCGTATCATTTCCGCCATTGTAAGCTTCGGCCCGCAATGCATTGTGGACTATATTGACCCGTCTAGTGACCATCGATGGTCACTGCTTTTCTAGATGCATTGTGGGTAATTTTGAGTGCACTACTTTTTTCCAAAAGTACATTTGGGCACCCCTACAAAATGGGCACTATATAGGGCACTATGTACGGCGTAGGATGCACACTCGGACACAGCCATCGATTTTGCCAAAAATCTAATTTTTTGTGCATAAAGCGCCACCTGGTGGGGAAACCATAAATCCCAAAATTGTAAAATTTGACCCAGGTCCTCGCCTTGGGAACCTAAACTAGTATACTGAGTATCAAAATCCGATTATAAAAATTGTTCGAGTTATCGCGCTCACACGAAGGATATCCAGTGGCGGCGGTCGGAGCAAAACCATAATATCCCGACACTCCGCGTTCGGGGATATCATTACAATGCAAGTCATGGAAAACAGCGGACCTTAGACGGGTCGGATCAGGGAACATCTGTAGTCTGTAATAAAAATCTGCTGCAATGAGTAATACTTCAAAGTGTTTAGACTCCAACATGTGCCCTCTAAGAACAAGAAGCAGTGGCAATTTTCTTCTAAAACAAAAAAATCCCTTTTAAAATCTGCTTTTAAGGATAAATCCCCTGCTGCTCTTCTCACCCAAAGCTAACAACAGTCCCAGAACACCCACTGGAGCCAGAGGTTTCAATGGTGTTTTAGCTAATGCAGGACACACCACCAGTCTACTGCAGCCAGTAACTTTTGCAAAGTTTGGTTTGGTTATGTCTGTACATTTTCATGTCATTTGTTGGTTAATATAGGAAAATACGAATCAAAGTGCCTGGAAGCAACTTAACTTCTCTAAAACTGGCATTTATACCACAGTGGAGTAAAAACCTCATGCTCCCTTAACGCTGGCTGTGGTCCCAGTCATACTGAGTCATGTGAGCGAGAGGAGCATTATCTAGACTCACTGGCTTTAAACCTGCGACTTTACTCACCACAATGTCTTAGAAGTGGATGAGCTTTAAAAAAAAAAAGCCCTTTTTACCCTGCTTGGCCTGGCAGCTCAGTGTGTCACATGCAAAAAGAGGCAGGACAGCTAGGGAAACTTCCTCTGGATCCAGGCCCTAATCTGAAGCCTGCTGTCCCCAATCCCTCTTAGCGTGGACACAGACATGCTCTGCTCTACAGCCTGGGTCATGCATACAGACACAGACATGTGACCCCGCACATGAGCGCACATAAACCACAGCCAGCTGGGTCTAATCCCACACATACACACTCTCCCTACACGGCGCTCTCTGAGCCCAAAGCGAGTCTGTCGCAGGGGAAGTGAGACATGTATACAGATGTTTTCATTGACTACCGACTACTTGAATCTAACCTACTTTATCTCTGTGATGCTGGAGGAACTACAGTTGTGTTAATAAGCAGCAGATAGTCGGCTTTAGCTATTAGCACGAGAAGGAGCCAAGGCTTGGTGAAAGGAGTGAGGACCCAGAGGGGTGAGGGTCATGTTCACAGGACTCTACAAGTATATACACGAAGTATGTTGCTGATGCAAGTCCGCTCATTTTACGCCCTAAATAAATTCACTCTAATCACTTGAACTGTATTTATCTATTACACGCATTATGCATGTATTATTAATAATAATTCAGTAACAGTCTTAACATTTACATGATAAGTGATATTTGGGGGAATTTATGTGGTTTTTAACAATTGTAGAGCAATTTCATGTGTTAGCTTAATTACTTTGCTCTTAATTAATGTCTAGCTGAAAGGTCCGACCTTAAGGCTCCTAAACTGATGTTATTCTGACCTTAGTAAACTATCTGCAAGACCGGCGTCCTTTCATCAGGGAAATGTTTAGGTTGAGACCTCGGTTTTGTTGTCATATAATGAGAACAGCTTCAGATTGATGCACATAACCAAAGTCTTTAAACAAAGTTCCCCTATCTGACTGGGCAGAATAGTTCCAGACTTCTGCGTGATCTCTGGAGAGATTCTCCACAGGTTTTAACCTCGTACCATGTCTGTATGTCTTAATGTTTTGTCCTTCGTGTTTTAATGTTTAATGTATGTTCAACTTCTTTTGTTCTTCATTATTAAATTTATATTCTTCTCAATCTAAAGAAACCAGTGTCCTCGTCTTTGACAGGAATAACGGTCATCTACACAATCTCTGGGTCCACAAGCAGGATCGGGGGGGTTGAGTAGTTTGAGAGCCCCTCAGACTGATTGCTTTGGTTAATCTGTAGTTTTTGGGAGGAACCTCCTGCTGTGAGCACATTTGATCAAGTGCATTGCTGCATAGCAGGTAGTCTGTACATGAAATCTTCCTTATACACACATCTGCTTAGCATCATCACTATGCCAATATTTTATTTGATAAATCCGTAAGTTGCTTGTCCTTACGGTCGTGGCCAAAGTAACTATATTCTGATTATTTAATGGGTCTGAGAATGACTAAGATGAATATGTTTCTTCTGGCATTTGGGCAGGATGAGCATGATTCAAGTAGCTTCTTGTACAGTCACTACAAGAGATCACTTTCTATTTCTCACTTTTAAACACGACCTGGAAGCAGTAAAGTACAAAAATCTACTTATATTTGCACATATTACTCTGAATTATTCCAAGATTGATAGAAAAACAGAAAACTAAATTATTTAACAATATTCTGATGGACACATCTGTTGCTGGTTGCAGACATGTATAGCAAAAAAATCTGTTTTTCTAGCAGTTTAGACTGTTTTTGTACATACACTCAGTTGATTGTATTTGCAAACTGTAACCATCAGTCACATGTTGGGGGTGTAATTCCAGTAAGACCAATAACACTGATCAAAAGAATCCACATGTACTTCAACAATCAGTAAATGAAAGCAGATAGAGCGCACATATGCAGATTATTTTAATTAATTTCTGCTAAAAGTTAGCTTGCAACAGAATCAAGCTAAGCTAAACTGGTACATATTACATCTGCAGTCCTACTTCTGCATGGCTGGAGCCCCTTGCTTTTATTATTAAATTATTTAATTAAATACGTCTTTCTTTTATTTCATTATTACAGCATCTAAGGTTCACAAGGTTTAAAATCATTTGGATGAAATTGGGGAAAAAAAGTGCATCATGCAAACTGAAAGGCGACGTATATTTCCTCTAAGATGCAGCTGTTGCATGGTGTGAAGCTCCGGTGACTGACAGAAGAAAAATGAATGTTATTCTTATCTGATATAAGAATATTTGCTTCCAATATTGTGACTGATATGCAGCTGGAAAGCAATTTTTTCAACAGTATGAAGGTTTTTCTGTCTGTATATGACGATGGATAATAACATTTTAAATCTCTACTGATGCTAAATATATGAGGACACGAGGAGGGACACAAAGGGGAGGATTGGCGCAAACTTCAAACCTCTCACTGTACAGCTGTGTTGAACAGAGGCGCTATGTTCCTGTGATGGTTGTCTGTCTGCCTCCAAAAACACAGACTTCGCTGGATGACCCTGATTACAGTCAAGAAGAAACCAGAGGAACGTTTGATTGTAATGTTTCAGAAACTCTCCTGACTTTCAGATCAATGAAGTTTAGCTGTAAAGCGCTAAACATCAGCATGTTCGATAACCAGCGACTGAACATATTTTTCAACTGAATTGGAGGAGGATGAAAAGGATTTCATTCAAACACGGAGAGAGGTAGGGCTGGCCGATATGGCTTAAAAGTAAAATCTCCAATTTTTTCAAACCAAGTCGGATTTCTGATTTTAAAACCGATTTTTTCCCCTTTCTGTTAAAAAAAATACAAACGGCAAAAATGATTTTTCAAAAAGGCTTTTTAGTTTTGGTCCACGTCCGTGATGGCTTTCCATCGTGCAAGACATCTCTTAGGGTCTGAGTGAAAATAGTGAAAAAGTGAAAATAATTTCATGGTGTGGTTTTCTAGGTGGATGCTGGTCATAAACTGCACAATCTCTCCCACTTCCCTGAGTGCCTCTGTTTTAGGTGTTGAAATAAATTTGTGGTGCTCCCACCTTTGGTTGCAGCAACCCTTAAACAGATTTTTGAGGCATTTACTGCTCCAAATCCATTTACCAAACCAAACCAGTTCCAAATAATAAAGGAAACTGGCCTTTTTGGGAACAAGCTCTTCTTTGCTGCCGTGTTGATGTGTTTAGGATGATTTGTGGGAAATCAGCAGGAGTACGATGACGTTACTATGATAAAAGAAGGCCCAAAAAGTGCTGGGGAGGCAAAAAAAATATATATAGATTTTCATAAAAATAAATCTTTACTAGGCCTAACCAAAAAATTTGAATTAATCGATTAAATCGATTAATCGCCCAGCCCTAAAAAGAGGTGAGGGAAATTAAATAGGATAGTGCCTCCACTTTTTATTAAACCTCTTACAAGATGGTCAGAGATTAAACACAATTTTATTTGTTTTGAAAACTCTTATAAAGAAACGAAGCTGGATAGTTTTTAATGGCAGTTATGCTAATAAGGATTAAAGTATATGGCTGGTATGTGGTTGTTTTTTGGTTATTACATGTGGGAAACCTTCCAAAAACAGTCATTTTTAAGTTTTTAAATAATAGTGTTGGTGAATTTGTAACTCAGTCCACTAAAAGTGTGTTGGGGAAATTTCATATATTAGCTTAATTACCTTGACCTTAGAAAACCACCTGCAAGACCGGCGTCCTTCCATCAGGTAAAATGTTTAGGCAAGACCTCAGTTTTGTTGTCATATCATGAGAGCAGCTTCAGATTGACGCACATAACCAAAGTCACATAACCAAAAAGGTACCTCTAAGTGACGAGGGCAGAATAGTTCCAGACTTCTGTGTGACGACAGATCTCTGGAAGGATTCTTCCCGGGTTATAACCTTGTACCATGTCTGTATGTCTTAATGTGTTGTCTCCTTCTTGTTTAAATGTTTAATGTATCTTCAACTTCTTTTATTCTTCATTATTAAATTTATATTCTTCTCAATCTAAAGAAACCAGTCTCCTCATCCTTCACAGGAATAACGGTCATCTACAAGTGGTTAGAAAGCAACCAATGTTTCTGAGAGATAAGATGAAAGTGAGCCGGACATTTTCCTTTTCCATTAAACCAGGAGCAAAAAAAAAAAAAATGCAGCAACCCTGCAGCCTCCCAGTCCTTCCCTCCAGACCATTCCAGTCTGAATGGTCAGCTGGACCGTATCTGAACTGACATTAGACGTAGATTCCTTAAACATAGACGCTGTTGCAGACTCTGTTGCTTCCCAAAATCTGTCTCATTTCATTTACAGTGCCGTATTGTCTCCAGTCTGTCTCACACTTTAAATGGCTCCCCCTCTTTAAAACTACAAGTAATCATTCTAAGCAACAACAGAAATGTTGCTTTACTGACAAACAGCTACAATTTCTGCCCCCTCCCACACAAACACACACAGTGCCATGGAGATGGGAACATTGTAGGGAAAACTCCGCAGTTTCTCTTCTAATCAGCTCCATATGTAGTCACTTCTCTCAGCACATAAACAGTGCAGTTTGTTTGGAGCCCCAGCTCAAACCCTGCACATCATCCCCCCCTCCCACCGTCTCTGTGTTTGTGTATTTGTCTTGTTACATGTGGTATAATATATTGTATGTTTAATCTTCTAATGTTGCACAACATAACCCATAATCTTGGCTGTCAAAATGAGTTTCTGTTCTTTTCAAATCACTCCATAAGCCTTTAAATAACAAAGCCTGCCTACTGGGTCAACCAGTGAAGTCCCATTTAGCACATTTTAGCGACTGTACATCCGGCATCTGGACTCTTGTAGAGCATTTGGAAGAGTAAAACTGTTCTAACACCATGTTTTTATGCTAAAGAAGACATTTTTGTTAAAATAAAAGTAATCTTCATATAAACACAATTAAAAGATTTCACTGGGTGTGAGTTTAATAGTTTGAGGTGTTAGAAGACTGTATTCACTATCATGTGATTCCTAAAGTCTAGGAAGGATCTTTGTCTGCTGCTTAAGTTCATTCTGGCTGGGACATCAGAAACTTTCCCACTTTCCAAGTTTTCATGAGGAAGTGTCTGTATATTTACATACCTTGGATTAATTTTAATACTTCTTCTTGGTTTTTGTTTTTTTGGGTTTTTTTTTTTTGCTTCCTGCATTAACCGTTTGAATTTTCCGACCAGTCAAACAATAATTATTAGTTACTGAAACAGTAAAAGGTTCTAGCCAGACTAACCGGGCCTGCACAAACCACAAAAAACGGTCTACGTTTTCTCGCAACCCTCGGACAGAAAAATGCAAGTCATTGCATGCTTTAAGAGGAATGTTAAGGATTATGTTAAGTTGTAACAGAATATCTGAAAGAAAACATCATCCTAACCCTAAACCTACCTTATAAAAAGGTGAATTTTAATACGTAATAATTTAAAACAGCTTCAAGATGTTTCTTTTGACTTACTGTCAGTTAACCATCTTGAAACATGCTAACTTCAATGCTAATTGCTAAAAAAATACCAATGTTGCTAGGCAACACCTTTCCGGCATGTTACATTTAACTTAATTCCTTCTTTTACATAATAATATATCTTATGAAGGTTACCATTGAATAAAAATGAAAAACAGCGATAAAGTGGAATATTTTCAGATTTTTTTATACCATGCAGACCAGGCTAATGCCAAACAGTTTTTGTTGCTTCAGTTAAGTACATCACATCTAAAAAGTAATGGGAAAATGTATTTTTCTGATAACAGCATCCCTACGTAATCAAATCACACAAATAGCTTTTGTCTTTTGGAGTCTGAAATCATCTTAATAAGTTTGGTTTTGATTGATTTTATGTGCTAATGTGCGAATACACTGCCAACATGTTATTTAACCCCCTGATGCAAAGAGTAGCTTCTACGACAGAGTATTAGGGCCAAGAGAAAAAAAAAAAACATCAAGAGATAAAAAAACAAACACTGGAAAATATATTTCAGTTCCTTACCAGAGAATAAAGTCGAAATGTCGAGAATAAAGTCGAAA
>JBAMHX010000024.1:15288961-15300822 GCA_037177515.1 Pseudomugil tenellus | reverse complement strand
ACCACATACTATACCATGTAGAAAAGCATTTTTCTTATAAGGATTAAAATAATATCAGGTATAGTTCCTTTAAAGTCAAGTAAGGGAAAAATGCAAGTTTCATTCTTTCACCCGACCCTGAATAAAAGCTAAATAATCACATTTAAGAGTAGTTTGCCCAACATGGATAATCAATTACAGGCTTTGGTGGCTTTTTACCTCCCTACAAGCTGCTATGCTGTAAATTCTCTATTATACCCACATCATGATGCTTTAAGCAAATTAGACAGATTATTGCTGAAACAGTATTTCACTGTGCAGCTCCACTCATGTCCATCTGTGTAAAACATGGCAGTCGTACAGCACATCTGCAGTCTACAAAAGATCACCGAGTTCAGGCGTTTATCTGCTCATCAGTCAGTTTGGGCCGAAGCTACTTGTAGTTCTGCTTCGATGTCCTGAGAGGTGGCTTTGAGAGCATTAGCCGTTACATACCGCTAATCCCAAAGAATACGGCAGCATCTGCTGGCTCTTCCCTCTGTTGTTTTTCAGCTCGGTTCACTGCTGCAGAGCAAGTTTAAGTTGCAACTTTCCACATATGTTGTGCGAGTATGCTGAAGGTAGCAGCGCAAGAACGTCATGTGCATGCCAAGAAAATGCATGATGGCTAAAAATAACACTAAAAGAATTGTTTTTTTCTATAGTCTGCAATGCATCTACATCAAACACATTTTTATAGGGAAGATGTCTGTTTTTTTATTTATTTTAAACATATTTTTCAGCAAAATCAGATAAATACAGCATCTCTGACTCTGAAGATTACCGTCTTGACAAGCTTCTCTTGATTCCGCTGCTGGAAGTGTTTGGCACAGACAGAATTAGCAGCAAGTGCTTGTGTTGTGATACCAGCATATCAAAGTGTGCATGTGAACAATGCTAAGTGACGTGTGAAAGACAGCGAGTGTGTGTAAGCAACTGAGAGCCCTTAGTTTGTTTTAACATTTACGGTAAGCTATGCAGACAAAGTGACTTTGTGCTCTCTGACTTCCTGTCACAGGATTAGGTGGCTGTTATCTCTGTTACTGGCCTTATAGGAGCCGTTTGCTTGTCACATATGTGGCCTTGCCTGCGCAAGGTTGACCGTTCCTCAAGTTCAGTCACGTTTTGTGTCACAAGAAGTAGAGCGACCATGCAAAGTTAACACACAGTCCCTCCCTTAAAGAGATACCCATGTTCTAATCATATATTTATTTGCATAAATGCAGTTCAGAGGAGTTCAGGTCGCTAATCTGAGTTTAACGCACGGACTGTTATCAGGCTGTAGCCGTTTGTTTACACTACATTGGCTTTATAGACTTCAGCCCACAAGACAGTTTGGATTATCAGCTCAGAAACATACTGCGCTGTACTTCCATACTACAATAACATAACCGACTCAGAGCTGCAGGCAGTCTGTGCGCAGTAATCTGGGTTATATTCAGCTGCAGCGGCTGAAATTCTGCTTTAGCATCCATTCACACCATCAAGGCACTACTGGTTGATGCCCATGTCATGGCTAACATTCACACCCGGTGTAAAGAGAGTGTTGCTTTATCGTAATTTCCATATGAGCGTCACTTATTTACATTTTTTAATCCACTTCAACAAGATCCGTTAGATTTACCTCAGTGGATTATTTACTATTATCATCCCATAATACGCTGCTTATTGTTTTGTCTACGGGGACTTTTTACAGCAAAGTAATTAGTTATCAGGTTCATGTGAAAGCATCAGGCCATGATTTCATATGAATCATGTGATCGTTGATGTGTTTAAATTTAATTTTCTTCACAATTTTGTAAATTCGCCACATAGAAACCTCATAGAATTACAAAAAAGAAGTCAATTTATTTGAAGATTTGTTTTTTTTTTCATTATTTTAAACCATGATTCACCAAAGTAACCTATCTATGGATTGAAGAAACCATTATGCACCAAATTTAAAATATAAAATCTGCACAGTAAGCAGGATAATAAAGATTTCTTCTGTATTAAACCTTAAAAAAGCAGTTTGTCTTGCTGAAATAATCTAAATCTTCCCTGAAAAGAGGACACACAGTAGGGTACACAGCTCCAAAACCTGCATATGACATTGAGCTGACACAGGTGTAGCAACAAACTCTCCCCTGAACAAACAAAGACTTGTGCTTTCCAACCGTTTGCTGATAATAAGCAGAATGGTACTCCTCTTTAGTTACAAAAACTCAGAGTATATAAACACAGAGTAGAATTTAAAAGCATATTTTAACTCAGTAAAGTGGTATCATATTTGATAAAGACCTTTTGCATCACTTCTTGGTAAAAACTTTACTCTAAAACCTGTTTTACACAATCGTATACATGTTTTCTGCTTCTGGTCTATATAAATAATTATACAATAATGTTGAAGTAGTCCATCACACAGTAAAGAACTGTGAATAAACTATTATTAATTAGATTTAATTTTTATTAAGCATTTTGTTAAGGGGTCAAATAAAGACCTAAGATTGAAAAATAACACTTTTCTTCTTTTTTTTTAGATGGGATTCAACGAGTTGAAAGATTTGTAAATCATTGCATTCTGTTTTTATCTGTGTTTTTACAAATCAAGCCAACTTTTCTTTATAAAAGGAATGTGGATCCTGGACCTTGATCCTTTATCAGTTTATTAAAACCCTCTGGAGCACATGAGCCTCCCAGACAACCACAATAACTTCATCTTATCCTTGTTTTTGCAGTTTTTTCGGAGGCTTTGGATCCTGTAAGGTCTATGCATGAACGGCTCCCAGTCAGATATCTTATCCATGTCCACCAGTTTACAGGCTTCAAATGGCGCCACGAGATACTGAGACACTTCAAAGCCTTGCGAGACATCAGACAGATGTAGGTGGATTCATTTCCATTGTCGCGTGTTGTTTTTGTGCACGTTATCGGTGTTTAACGACCTGCACAGCAGCAGGAAGGAGAACATGAAAAACAAAAAATGCTGCTTTAAATGTCACTTTTCCTTTTTTTTTAAATCAATGACAACCCGGTCTGGTTGGGTCTTTTTTCTGTCTATGCCATTAAAACATCAGATCATGTCCTCGCGCAACCACATCGTGCATCCATCCCTGAGAGCGCAAAGAAAAAAACATCCTTACCGTGATTGTCTTCATCCATATCGATTGTGGGGATTTGGCAGTTTATCAGAAGGTGTGAACGCTCGCGGGAAATTAATTTCTGATTGGCTTTTTCTTTTCTTTTTTTAGGAGGATCTTCTCTCCATCCGCACTAACGGAGCCGGTGGTGCGTTCACGGGCAGATGGATGAAGTGGACCGGCGCGTGAGGATCTCAGCAGTGAGGTTGGAAAAGAAACCAGTTCAGCCAGCGTTAAAAGGTGGATTTAACCTCCTACAGCCGCTTCTCTGTGTCTCCATCCTCAGCTGCTCCGCCTGCGCGCACATTAGCAACACTGCAAGCCCCGCCCCTTAGCAACACCCACACCTACGCTAACGCGCGCGCGCACAGAGGAACAAGTAAAGTTCATGATAAAAGTACAACTACACGTAATTGTTTCATTAAATGCCTTTTAAAAAGCCTCAATAAACAACTATAATGAAAAGAGTTTAATATTGTTGGATTAGTTCAGTTTTATACATTTATTTGATTAAAAACAACAGATTTTAAACAGTTTTTAGTAATAATTTTAATTATTTTTATTAATTGCTTCATTTTGTAGATGTTTAGTTTTATAAAAAAGTGAGAAAGGCTTTTAAAAAGTACATATATGCTGAAAACATTACATTTATAATGATAAAAGAGAGAGAGAAAAGATGTTTTAAAATTAGAATAACTATTAGTGTTATTTAGTGTAAATGTTGTAAAGCAAGACACAAAGACAATCCATTACTTCAACCAATATCCTGAAAATATCACTGGACCAGGGAAGCACCCCCCAAGTGCCACCAAGAACAGACAACAGAACAGAAATATTAAGCTGACTTTTACCTGAATGAAACCTCTGATCCCCAAGTGAAAGTGAATGCAACATCCATCTATGCAACTGATTATGAGGGTGATACTAATTTATAATTTATCTGTCCAGGCTGTTAATAGCAAATGAAGAGAATGTTAAAGACATCAAACCACCATATGGGATGGATAATGCAATAACGCTGAAGAGGTTATGCAGGAGGGATGAAGAGCATACGACACGAGATAAATTATAAATGGCTGCTTGTTTTTACACTTTTTACATTAGATGTTCACTGTAGTTGTAATTATTAGCTCTTTGTTTTCAGAAATCTAGACCTTTTCTTATATGTACAAACTTTTTCCTGGTTTTTACCCCTCCCACATGAAAATGCATCTAGATCAAGATAAAGGTTTCAGTGACACAAGTGTTAATGCAAATGAACACACTTCCTATGATCATATCTGTTAGTAGTGACGGTGTGTTTTTATCCTTGGAAAAAGAAAGTACAAAGATTTTGGTGCACATCGACAAAATCTTTGTTTTCTGTATTCTGAAATAAAAAGCTGAATGAGCTAAACCACAGGTTGTAATCGCTCTACAGTCCCGTACAGATAAAGCATAGAAGCATCTTTTATTTCTTCTTCCATGAATTGCACAATATTGTCCTTTTACTGGACAACATTGCATCACTTTAAATCATATTTATCATATTTGAACAAGAACTGGTGCAAAGAACTGATAAATAACTACTCATTAATTGGTCTTAGTGATGCGTTAGGCCTCACACATCTGCCTTTCCAGTCGGTGATGCAGGGATGACGACACCCAAAGCGAAGCAGCTTCCTTCCTTTCTGTCCCGTGTGAGTTTGTGTCTCGCTGACACTTTTTCTGTAAAGACTCCAGTCGCACCAGTTGTCCTGCTGGAAAGCAGAGCACAGCACGCGGTCCCGGGTTTAGGAAGGGAGTTGTGCAGAGGACACATTGTGCAGAACTACAAGGGCACAATGGAAGAAAGTTAGAGAACAGGAAGTGATGTGATGGGCCTCTTCTCCTCCACCATCGCTGTATTATGAAATCTGCTCTACAGCAGGTGAAGCTTAATGAGTTCATAAGCTTTTTACCAAAACATATGCTGATTCATACCTATGAACTTTATTTTTTTTCTCTTTGGGTGTTGTTTGCTTTCTGTGCTTTGTTTAAACATATTTAACTTGAGAATAGAAATGCTATTCTATCTGTGTTTTACGGAACGAAAGGTTTCACAAACTTTGAAGTGCAAATACAGTGTAAGTCCCGTCATCCAGCCGTCTTTCTGCACATTTGGACATTATTTTTCCTAAATTACATTTCATTCTCTGCTGCAGTGGAAGTGAAACATGTTTCTTTGTGTCATACTGATTAAAGAGAGAAATTTTTATTCCTGACTAAAAATAAAAACTTTTCAGAGTAAATATTTAAGTTTTATTGATAAACAGAATCTGATTTCTATTTGGCTTGTTTCTGTCTTTAAGCTATAACAAAAGAGAGGGCATCTGATTGTTCTCCAGCTCTGTCCTGCAGGTTTCAGATGCTTCCTTGCAACCCTACCTGGTTCAGGTAACAGATTTGTGCAGAACTTATAGACAAGTTGTAGAAATTTCAATTAGTTTCACTGAGAGATGGAAATATAAAACCTTGCAGGGTAGCGACCCTGAGAACTGGAGGATGAGGCTCTATAAGTCAAAAGTAATGAAATGCTGTAATGCTTTTAAATATAAAGCACGTTGAGCTGTCCTGTATATGAAACATGACATACAAATAAACTTACAATATGAAAAATTGAGAATTTATAGAATAAAATCCTGACTCAGTATCTGAGAATTATGTTTTAAAATCTTACATTCCTGATTTAATTATCCAACATCATGACAAACTATTCAAAATTCTGGTTTAATTTATTTAAATATGGACAATTTGAGAACGTTTGAGGTTTTAACTCAGTATGTTTGACTTTTTCTTCATCACAATAGTAGAAATGGGTGTTCAATAAAACTGTGGTGTTAAAACAATGAACTTTTCCTGTTTTAAAAGGAGCCTTCTGGCAGTACACGCTGCTGACTGATGCATGTCATTGTTCCACACATGGAGAATGACCTCATTATTACTGGAACAAATCTGAAACAAACTTCAAATTTTAGATAAAATAGCAAAAATTAAATGCAAATCTTTGTATGTCTATAAGCTCAAAACGACTCCCGTGATCTGATTAAACGCTTAATTCCCTTTTTCCAATTATCCACTTAAAATCGATGACAACAAATAGTGAATGAAGAAATAAGCTAAAATGGTCCAAGTTGTTTTGCTGCTCCAAAGCTCCAGGCATAAACAAAAACTCCAACGCTTCAGTAAATTCCTGTCCCACACTGCCTCAGAGGCCAGCCTGCAGGCAGACATCACAGCTGCCTTCATGCACGCCTGGAAAGAGAAACTTAGAAAGGAAGTTAATAGAAAACACGACATCTTCCTCCTCATCCTCATCTCCGTCTCACCACTCTTTCTGGCAGCAATGCTGGGTTTTTTGCCAGAATAGGGAAGGCTGTCATTTTTGGGAATCATCCTGTGTTAAGTATGTGGATCAATCCAGGAAAGGGCGCATTTCCAGCTTCCCAATGGGTGGAAACAGGAGGGTGGAGTCCCGAAAAAGCTTTCGCCATTACACAATGTGTTCAATTCAGTAAAACATGACGATGCTGATTGCAAACTGGAAGTATTTGTGGGAAAAAACTGCATGTTTTCAACACAAATAGCTGCTAAAAGTTAGTCCGTGACCACCGTGTGAAACCACAAACGTGGCTTTAGTCTCATCGTGTCATCAGAAAGAGATGCTTTACATGGATGCATTCGCACCCCATTTCCCTGGAAGCATGTTATTCTCCAGGCGCTCTCATATCCTAGCAGAAGATTTCTGCTTGTTGCCTCATTAGTGCAGTGTTGAAACTTTTAGTGTTAGTCCAAAAAAATATTTTGCCCTGAACTTTTGCTACAGAAATGACCCTTAGCTGCTCATCCACAGGAGACCGCCTCATACTAATGAGGTTCAGGCAGAAAGCTCTACAGTTTAGTCTATTTGGCATAAAGGGAAATTTTTATTCTTTATACTTGTATCATATCTTGTATCTGAGTCCATCATTATTAATGATTGTTCAAAAACTGAGCTGTAACAATGTAAAAGCCATTTTATAGTTGTGACATCTGGACACTAGAAGCCTGGTGAGCATCTGAGGAGCGTCTGAATCTCATGAAAAATCCCCCCCACAACATTCCTGCTTGTGCAAACACAAGTAATGTGACACATTTCCTGTCTCACGGTGGTTGGGAGAATGAAGCAGGCAGTGTCGGTAAAGGACATGCAGAGCAAAGGCGACAAAGGAAACATAGGACATCGTTCCAGCTGCTTGGAAACTTTCTATCACATTCACTCCATCACTGTGTGACTCATTCTTGGGTTAGCCAAAGAAAAAAAACTATGAGAAGATAACTAGGAATAAAATAGCCATAAATAAAAAGGAGTGGATACAAATAGCTGTGTGGAAGTCCCCTTTGTCTTATTACTAAAGCTATTAATAACCTGCAGGTCGCAAATGCTTCGGTGAGAGAAGTTCTTGAACAGTGCAGCTTATTTTTTTTTATAAAACTCCCCATCTGCTGCCTCTGGCTAATAAATAAACTGTGCACCCGGAAAACAACCTGGAAATGAATGTAAACTAAATCCTGCTGTCACAACATGAGCTGGAGGAAGTTCCCGGCTTTCAAAGAATAAAAGGGAATTTATTTCTGATGCACTTAAAGGCATCGTGTGTCATGTTCAGATTTACTACCAGGATACAGTATTTTCATGCATCTGCTCTGAAGGTAAAATGTTGCAGATTAGATTTTAGGTTTAAGAATGTGGAGATCTTAAAGTTTTGATATAAGAAGTCCGAGTTATGAAAGCATGTTATCATTTCTCTGATCAGGATCTTTTTTACAGGTAAACTCTTGTACAATCTGTTTAAAGCTACTAAATCATTGGTGGCTGAGTTGCACATAGGCCTAAAAACAACACAGCAGCTTTATAAGCTCATTTAGCATCGACTCCATTTAACAATGTTGCTTTTTTTCCTTTTATTTTCTTTTTCTTTGCTGTGTTACCAGTACAGCTGCCTGCAGCCTGTCGATCTGACGTCTATGCAAGCGAGAATGCCATAACAGGGGTCTTGGTGCTTATTGGAGAATTAATGATTGAACGTAATGATCCGATGAAATGTGTCACTGAACTGATGTTTGAGTGGAGACGCATGAGGACTAATTGTCACTCGAGGGCTGAGTGTCTGAATAGAAACGACTTAATAACTACATTTAGCAGCTAAGGTTGATAAAAGCTCTCTGAATGAAAGATGAAGGGCTGGAATTCTTTAATAAGGATCTAATGTGGTACATGTATCGATAAGGTGGATTGTATTTGATTGGAACACTAGATGTTTCTATAGAAATCATTATATTTGATTTATAAAATCAAAGACTTTTAGTTGCGTGACGTAAAACTTCTTATTTGCTCCTGTAAGATCTTCATCGATGCACAAAACAAGCAGATCTCATTTTAAACAATGTATATGAGAGGAAAACAGTGGTGGAACAGAATTAAAGAAAGTAAATGATTAGGGGGGGGGGGGGGTTAATCACAAGGTGATTGAGGAAATACCAATCCCTCGATAGTAATTTAAGATATGATCAGCAGTCACTTTGGAAAGAGAGGATATAACGTTGGCACAAACAGCATCTAAACCCACTTATAAGAGGATCAAATCATCTATAACTGCAATGCTGTGACATGCATTTGCTTTCTGAGCTGAAGAAATAGTAAATGTACCCATTTATTGCCCTAATTAACCCTTTTTCAAATAAATGTACATTTTCCACCTAAATAAAGTATTATTATACTAGTGGAGAATATTAGTGCAGGGAGGGGTGGACCCAAATGCAGCACAGGAGGGATGCGGAAGAACTTATTTTATTATTTTGAGATAAGTACAAAGCAAAACTTAAACAAATGCAGAACACAAACTTAATGCATCAGCAGCTAAACAGAAACTTATATGCATGGAACTGAACGAGGTGAACATTGAGGTGAAACCAATGAACAGAAATTCAGAGCAAACAGGAAACAAGAAAGTCTACAAGATAAAACAGGAAACCAAACTAATCTAAACCACACAAAACCCATAAACAATAACAATTAGAAGAGTTTAAAAAGTTTTTTTTTAAAAAAAAATAATAACATTCATACAGTTTTAATTAATCAGTACTACATTTTTTCTCATTTTCATGCTGAAGACGGATCTAAAACAAGTATCTGGGACGCAGACGGATCTCTGATGACTGGTGTAGCGAAGCAGGATTTCATGGAATAGCATGCAGAAAAATTATGTTTATCCAAAACAATTGGATCATTTGCACAACGTAAACTAGTAATACTTTGATGCAGGACTCAACATGATGTCATAGCCTGTGGGTTTGTTAGTCTGTTTAAGTTTTGTTTTGTAGGTTTTCTGTGTCTGCTTTTGTTTCTGCTTCCTGTCATTAGTTCACCTGGTTTGACGTAGCTAACCCACTTCACCTGTTTCTTGTTGTCTTCAGTGTATTTATACACCTTGGTGTCAGTTTTGCTTGTCCTTCATTAATCTTGCCCTCCCTATTCCCCCCCCCCCCCCCCCCTCTAATATTGATGTTTATGCTATTGATGACAACCTTCAGTTTACCCCCATAAAAACTAAAGCGACATGAGGAGCGGAGAGACACTGAGAGGAGACTTTAATTAGAAAATAGATCAGATATTCTGCTCTATATTGAGCTGTTTATGTGTTCAATGCTTCCCTCTGGTGTCACAGTGTTAGATAACAGGTACAAACTGTGTGTGGAATAATAAAAAGAAAATAATTAAAAGTAACCGCATAGATTACTGTTAGTTTTATTCAATAATTGCTAAAAAAAAAAACTTGTTGATTTTTTAATAAAGTAAAAGCTAGAAACATTGTTTTTTCATAGGACTTCCTGTAAGATATTACATTCTGTAATAATTTCTAGCCATGCCCATTTATACAATTATGTTGCAAATGATTAAACTTATGTAAAGTAATCTTATGTACTATCTGGTCGTTGATTTAATTTCTAAATGTTCATCTCTGTCTTTTTCCACTTCGTTTCATGTCAGGTGATTAGTTTGGTGAAGTGCTTACAGGTTCTTACGCAAGTACTTCTCTAACTATGTTTTTTATGATTATGCCAGAGTAGTGGTTGCTAGAACCAACAGCATTTCAGCTTCCATATCGTTCCTGCTTGTAATGGCTACTTATTTGCAAGAGAGAGGAAAAATTACCCCTGACTTTTTGTGAATAGATGCATAAAGTTGGGAACAAATTAGCTTGTGAACAGGAATGAATCTCTTTTTGAAGTTTTTGTATTATTTTTTTTTATTTGTTTTAACAGTGAAAATTGGGAAATTAAGGATTGAGAATCCTTGAAAATTGTATTTTTTACAAGTGTTTTTAACAATTCAACTCAGCATTTTAAAATTTTTTAAAAAAGGGGGAACCCAGATGCTGGAAATGCTAGTCTGTTCTTCAGTTTGTTGGTGAAAAAAAAACATTTATCAGCCACTGATTTTAGTTTTTTTATGTGTATTGTTTTTACAATTATATCTCACCAGCAGTTTATTATATTGTTTTGTTAAATAACCATTATTCTCATAATTTATTTGCAAACCACATGTATTTTCTTAACTACTTTGGCAACTACTCTAATTTACTGCACCAGGGTGCACCTGCGGTAAATGACCAGTAGATGGCGCGCTTTCCCAACATGCCACTTCCAGGGATCTGCGCTTCCAAACTGTGGGCGTTTTTTTCCCTCAATCTTGCCTCCAGACTTTTTTTTCCTTTTCTTTTCTGGGTGTTCCCTGAATGGTTTCCAACTTAGGAGTTTCACCAGGGTGTTGTCACCGACAAGGAAGGAAGGAAAGGCCAGGCCGATCATTCCCGCAAGGACTTTGTGAAGTTTTGGATTGTTAGTTCAGTTTCACGGTACTTTTCAGCAACACACCGGGACCTGTTTATTTTAGCTTCTGTTAGCTACCTAAGCTAACTAAAACCGAGCCGTCCGATGCAGGCCATTAAGTGTGTGGTGGTAGGGGACGGGTAAGTTTAAATTATTTTTTATTTAAATCCGTATAGCTCGTTTGATTTACAAGTTTGACCTGCTTTTAAGGTATTAAAGTTAAAATAACTGTTTTGGTTGACCCAATTAGCAACAGTTGGCTAGCTGCTAACAAGCTTCAAATAGTAGAGCAACAGCTGTTGTTGTGCCTGCTGTCGGTCCAGCTGGGTCACAGATTTACCTTCATGACTCGGTTTGGTGAGACTGAAACGGGCACAGTTTGGCATTTATCAAACATGACGCAGGTCACTGTGCTAACAAGTAGTTGTTTAACATTTCCAGGCTTTATAATCTCTATCATCTTTGTTAGGAAATTGTGAATTGGGTTGTAAAATATTTTCTCGTTTTCGGTTTCAAATATTACAATAATTTCATATTTAAACAACTCTATGTATTCTCTCTAGATTTATAAAATAATTTCAGCTCATTTTGCTATTATACAAGCCTCCCAACCTACTAGATATATAAAATTTCTAACTTTGCATCAAAACACAGCTGATTGATTACAAGGCATCTCTTCCTTTAGCATTAAATGTGTAAAATAAAATTGATTACAAGGCATCTCTTCCTTTAGCATTAAATGTGTAAAATAAAATTTATTACAAGGCATCTCTTCCTTTAGCATTAAATGTGTAAAATAAAATTGATTACAAGGCATCTCTTCCTTTAGCATTA
>JBAMHX010000024.1:15251845-15267499 GCA_037177515.1 Pseudomugil tenellus | reverse complement strand
ATATATATAACTTTTTAAAGCTACATCTGCAAATTAGGCTATGTTTCCTGTTGAAGAATTAAATATTGAATCATGCATCAAGTCTTTTCTCAGTCTTCAGAGAAAAATGGGCTGAAGTTCAGAGGAACCACTTTTACGTCCCCTTCATCACAGTAAACGATGGTGTTAAATGACAGCACTGAAAGGCGATCTGTTTCTGTCTCATTAGTCAGAGAGTAATTACCTGAAGCAGGAAGTGTTGTTTGGGGGGATGAAGATGTGTGACTTTTAATTAGGCCTCTTGGGAGAATAATGATTTCCACCTGGAGAATTAAATGTCTGCTTGCTCAGCTGTGACTTACATGACTTGGGATTTTTGGATGTAGAAATGGAGGATTCGGTCTAAATCAACATGTTTAATAAATCTCTGTAGTAAGAGTTAAAAAAAATAAAATTGAAGAGAAAACAAAATAATCGTAAATAAAAAAATAAACTGAACTTAACTTAAAAATATAAATAGTAGCACTGCTGAATTCTCATCCTTCCATGTTCCCTAATGAAGGGATGAATTAAAGGCTTTTATCCAAGAGTTATCCATTTTTGCATTCTGTCTCTACTCTAAACTCTCTCCAGCCAGTAAAAGTCTTATTTTGCCTCTTGCTGTACACTTTGTCTTTTTCTTTTCCTCACGTCTGCAATGTCCTTGTTGGTTTGTCTCTGTTTAAAATAGAGTTTTAACTCCAAAACATGCGTAGTGTTGCTTTACTGCAACAAGGAAAAAGTTGCACATTTTAGAAAAAAACATAAATACTCTGAAAAGCATCAAAAGAGACATTTTTCCCTTTGCTTTCATTCATTTGATCAAGTTAAAAGATTTTTGTAGAACAAAAATTTTGCCAAAAATTTTGTAGAACTAAAACAAACTTAGACAAAGTGCTGTACAAAAAGCGACAGAATAGAAAATATACAACAACTCCAAGAATAGAAGAATAAAAGCAAATATAAAACAAGATAAAATAAATAAATTAATTAATAAAACAAATCCATTAGTGCAACACACTAAAACATAAGCCAGCCTCATGCTGGGTTAAAAGCCAAAGAATAAAAATAAGTTTTAAGGTGCGTTTTAAAAAATGTAGATTTCAAATCCAATATTTGTTTTTTCAAACATTTTGCTCTTGTTATTGTGATGTGCAGCTTGTGGTCACTGTAGGTTCATCTACACACTTCTATAAGTAATGGGATGCTGAATGTATTAAGTTCCCTCATGTATGAAAATAAAGAAATACTTTGCACAGGAATTGCTTATTCATTTTCAAAGATATTATTGTGGTTAGTTAATGCTAAAATAAATGCTTAAATATTTTTCTTATCACAATAAAATAACAGAAGTGTGTGTGTTTAGTTTGAAGTTCTAAATGTAAAATGAATTGTGGATATTTTACTGCCATACACTTGAATAGGCTGATAATTTAACACAACTTTATTTACAAAGCCCTTTGAGACAACCACAGCTTACATAATTAGACAAAGCAACTCAGGAAAGTAAGACAATTAACAGGCAACGATAAACGATAATGAAGTGTAGTCTCTCTGTCACTGGACCGTTAGGATAAAGCTGTTAACGATCTCTTGAGGTAACAGATCAGAGTTGGGGTCTTTGTGTGAAAGTGTAACTACCGCAAACTGAATTCCTGTACGAAGAGTATTTAAGATCTGCTTGGTTTCCTTTTGGATACATTTAGACATTTCCAGAGACGTCATCACTCTGAAAACAAGACAAACTCGACATCCTCTTTCCTTTTTTCATGTTAACAGATCCGTATGACTTCCTGTCCACTTTAAATCCCTAAACCACCTTAAATCTCACCAACAGCTATTAAATGGATCAAAATGGATCATATTGGGATCAAGCAGGACTATATCTGATTTGACTTGTATCGATCTTGTTTTGAGATGACTTTGTTGGAAATTTGAGCCTAAAACAATGAACTGAACTGAATTTAAATTGTCAGAATCCTTCATTTAATCATTTTCAGCTGCAGAGAAAAAGCCGCTTTCCAGAATGGCAGGAGCGAGAAGCACATTGGTCTGATTTAGAGTTTGAAGGGAAATGAAGGCTCTGTTTACATTGTCCCCCCCTACGCTGTGGTACGACGGGATACGTTCAGGACAAACAGGATATCCGGTGTATACGGAGGTTATTTTCCAGGAGGATGTGCTTCATCTTTTGTTCAGGCTTTCTACGGTATCAGCTTCATCATGCACAAACTAAATATGCACAAATGAATCTTAAGATGTTTTTTTCTGTGTTTGTCTTGCGGAATGAGCGGACACCCAATGCTAAAATGCAAAACGAGGAGCCTTGATTGCTTTAAATGTCCCATTTTTATTCCAACACCTTCTGTTTTATTTAATTTAGACCCAAATGAAAGAATGTTTTTCCTGCACTCTTTGTGGTTTAGCCATCGTGACAGTTATGTTAATTCTGCACTCAGTGGGTTTAAATTGCTCTGATTACATTTATAAAAGCATAAAATGTATGAAGCTCCTCTCCTGCGTCTTCTCGCTGTGCACAAACTGTTCTCTGGAGATAATTCTGGGAAAGAAAGAAAACAAAGGGGAGACAAATGGATAAATGACGTTGTGGGAAGATTTCATTATGTGCTTTTTTTTCTTCCGTTGTCATGATGTGAGGTACTTTACGTGCCCAGATTGGAAGCAAGAGGGAAGCAGACGCAGTCTCTGCTGGGCTTTCTCTCTGTTGGAGGCAGAAGCCCACCTGACTGACATCTGTATGCCTGCGAGGCTTTGCAAGTCAGAAGGCCACATCCACGTCTCTGTCGCGGTTCATGCCACGAGCCTGGACCTGTTTGTTGTAACAAGTTAATGATTGTGGGTGGGGAATGAATTCCTGCAGCTCATCCTGGCGCAACCCTTTTGACTTGTTTCCATACCGACAGCTTCCTCAACCCCTTACCTTTGTAATGGAAACTCCTTTGGAGGTCATCGTATGTCTTATGTTTTCCTTTCCTCACGCAGGCTCTCAGACTATGGGTCTGGTTCGGCAGTGCCAGACCATCCACGGCCGAAGCCGGACCTGCATCCCCCCGCACCTTCCCCGCGAGTGGATCACCACACTCTTCTTCATCTTCTTGGGAATCATCTCCCTGACCGTCGCCTGTGGGCTGCTGGTGATGTCACACTGGCATGAAGAGGCTACTCGCTATGCCCGATGGATCGCCTTTACAGGGAGTAGGTGTTTACTGCAAGGTTGGGGGGGTTCAGTCGCAGATGCTTCATGAGGATGTACACACACACGTCCTCACACACGTCCATACACACGTCCTCACACACGTCCACACTGTAGCAACTTTGCACTGGATCTATGTCTTTTCTGAAAATGAGAAGTTGGTGTTATGTTTAGGGATTCAGAAAGGCTGCGTGAATCTACCGTTCTGATTTTGTGGACAGATTGCTTTAATGATTTTTACTCAAAAGTTCTTCTCATTTTTGTTTTTCCTTTTAACATTAAAGACTGATGCAACTTCAGAATTACAATATTTAAAAACCAGTTTAAGTTATTAAAATGAAGACAAAGTCATTAGATTTTCAGTCATCATTCCAAACATGACTACTTACGCTTGCATGCAGAGAGAAAAGAACCCAAAGTTGCAGCGATGATGGCTTGCATGTGGTACAGGCTAAACCTCAAGTCCACTTTAAACAACTATGTGGGAAGCATGGCTACGTTCATAATGCGCCGCCTGGTGGGGAAACCATAAATTCAGCGATCATGAAATTTGTTACAGGTCGTACCTGAGTCATTAACCTTTTATTTGCACTTGATTTAAGGTCAGTTAGTTCCAGAGATATAACCAAAAATCTATTTTTTGTGATTAAAGCACCACTTAGTGAGGAAACCATAAATCGTGGGGACCTAAACAGCTAACTGAGCTAACAAATTCCAGTTGTGAAAACTGTTCTAGTGATCGCGCTCACACGAAGGATATCCTTCGGTCGTGATGAAACTGTATCCCCGACACTCTGCATTCGGGGATATAACCAGTGGTGTCAGGTTTAACCATCTTTTGAACTAGTTTTGAACTATTTAACTGTTACAACTGACTCTACACTCAGTGGCCACTTTGTTAGGTACACCTTGCTACTATCATTTGGACTCCTTTGTGCCTTCAGAACTAGCTTGATCCTTTTGTGGCAGAGATTCAACAAGCTGTAGCACATGATAGCGTCACAGTTGGTGCAGATTTATCGGATGCACATCGATGATTAAAACCTCCTGTCCCCGTCATCCTGAAGATGCTTTAGCGGGTGGAGGTAGGAGCACAGAGAACTCATTATCATGTTCAAGACACCGGTTGGAGATCGTGTTAACCTAGTGACATGGTTCTGCTGTTGGAAATATTCATCAGATGGTGGTACATTGTTGCCAGGAAGGGTTGGATGCGGTCAGCAACAATACTGAGGTAGGTTGTGGTGTTTATAATATGCTTGGTTGCTAGTAAGGAGCCCAAAGTGTGCCAATCCTCCGATTATTACACAACTGGACTGAACAGCAGCCTGAACTGTTGGCAGGATGGATCCATATTTTCATGTTGTTTCCACCAAATTCTGACTGTATCATCCAAAGAAAACTCATCAGAGCAGGGAGAGGTTATGTTCTCCTTTTCTGTTGTCTAGTTTTAGTGAGTCCTTGGGAATTCCCTGTTCTTAGCTTAGAGGACTGATCTGCTGTGTGCCATCTCCTTAAACTCTGGATATGTTTTGTGATGATCTCCTGGATACCTTGGTTATAAACCAGTGGTTATTTGAGTAACTTTTGTCTTTCTATTACTGGATATTTTTTCCTTAGACCATCTTTTCTGAACTTTAGAGTTGGTTGTGTGTGAACATCCCAGTCCATTAGCAGTTTCTGAAGTAATAATACCAACAATAACCTTTTCTTCCTCATTCTGTTGTTGATTTTGAACTTCAGCAATCAATCTTCCCCATGCCGACACGTCTAAATCTGCTGTTATGTGACTGGCTGATCAGTGGTGTGTACTAAGTAATTGAACAGGTGTACTACGGCTGGGCGATTTAAATGATTACTTCAAATTTTTTGTTTATGAAAATTTATTTTTATGAAAATCAAGATTTTTTTTTTGTCTCCCCAGCACCTTTTGGGCCTTCTTACGTCATAGTACTCCTACTGATTTCCCACAAATCTGGATAAACACATCAACATGGCAGCTGGCCAAGAAGAGCTTGTTCCCAAAAATGGCCAGTTTCCTTTATTATTTGGAACTGGTTTGGTTTTGGAAATATGGATTTGGACCATTGCCTCATTGAAAAGTCTATTTAAGGGCTGTTGCTACCAAAGGTGGGAGCACAACAAATTTATTTCAACACCTGAAACAGAGGCGCTCAGCGGAGTGGGAGAAATTGTGCAGTTTACGACATGCTCAAACCAGCAACATCCTGCAAAACCCAACCAATTGACTACGTGCACAATATGGCGCCGGGTTAAGTTCTGACGCCGAGTGTGTGGCCGAGTACTTCCGGTTTGCTCATTCTTTCATTGATTTGTTCGCGCATTTAACTTTGTTATATTAAAAGTCCAAGAAAGGCGACACACTTTTCAAGGAGTTAAAACCTCAGCAGTATATATTGTTCGCGTTTCAACAAGATGATACGTTTTCATTCATTCCCTGTTTATCCGATCATCCAAGCTGAGTGGCTGAGGAAGATCCGGAGGGACAACTTCACCCAAACTAAAAACACCCCGGGGGGGTTGTTGTCGGCGTTTCAATGCCACAGATCTAAACGTGACTGCGGCGGGACTGAAACGGCTACAGAAGGGAAGAAATACTTGTTCTCTTCAGTTGTAATGGGTATCAATTAGCTGCACCCAGACCCGGTGTTTGGGAACGGCGCCCACGGGCCGAGATTCCCGTTTCAGATTCCGGTTCTGAAGTGGAGATAGAAATGGACATATTGTCAGTGAACCATGACTACTGTGTGTCTCCAGAAACAAAGGTAAGAGCGTCTGAGCTGCTGATGAGAACGAGGCTTTACATCAGAAAACAGCAGAGACGCTGCAGCTGCAGCAGCGCTTTGGATCAGAGCGACTGTCTGGTTCGGATCAGGACATATTAATGTTAATAATGAGGAGAATAATGTAGATGAGTGAGGAAATATAGTTGTGTCTTTTAAGAGCAATGAGAAGGAACTAACACCATTATTTTTGGCCATGATCGAATGCAGCGAATGTCCTGATCCGGAAAGAAAAAAGAAATAATTAATCCTCCACATTTTTTTTGTCAGGATGCCCCTAAAACTCCATCGCAGTGATTATGAACATTTTCAGGTAAAAAAATAAAGGAGAGACAGGCAGTGTGGCAGAAAATTGCTGAGAGTGAATGTGTGCGCTCATCAAGATTATCAATTGGCAAACACTTAAGATGAAATATAAATCAAACATTAAAGCGTGTGCACGTTTTGTGTCATTGGTGATGTACGGCTTGATGATAACATGAATATATTTTAGAGAATATATTTTGTGGACAAAGTTAAATGCACGAACGATTCAATGAAAGAACGAGTAAACCGGAAGTACTCGCGCGCACGCTCAGTGTCAGAACTTAACCCGGCGCCATATTGTGCACGTAGTCAATAGACAATCCACGGTAGGGGAATTATTTTCACTCTGTCCCCTAAGAGAAGACGGGCACGATGGGAAGCCATCACTGACGTGGTCTAAAACTTAAAAGCCTTTTTGAAAAAGAATATTTTTGCCATTTGTATTTTTTTTTTTAACAGAAGGGGAGAAAATCTATTTAAAATCGGATTTGGCTTTAAAAAATCGGAGATTTTACTTTTAGGCCGTATCGCCCAGCCCCGAGGTGTACTTAATAAAGTGCCTTGTGCGTATGTATTTATGAACATATTGTTTTAGAATCGCAATGATTCTGTGTTTAATCCCATGTAAGCTGCACCTCTGGAACATTTCCACCCAGTAAAGCTGCAGACATGATGTTTGTTGGGCATCTCTGGTGCAGAAGAGCTGTTTATCCTTCTCTCTCCTGTTTCTGCTTTTCCTTGCAGTGATCCTGTTTTGCATGGCTGCTCTGATATTCCCAATGGGCTTCTACATCAGTGAGGTTGGAGGGCAGCCATATAAACTGCCCAATAGCACAATGGTGGGCTCCTCCTATGTGCTCTTCATACTGTCCATATTCTTCACCATTGTGGGACTGCTGTTTGCCGGGAAGGTATGCTTGCCAGGCTGAAATATCCTCCTCCTGTTTTTGAATATTTGGAGGAACGCCAACACATGAGGGGAGTTTTGCTAGAAATGAGTCCTCAGAAATGCAGCAGTGGATGGGCTGTAATTAGGTCTAAAACTGATGTAACCCATCTGGTTGAGGTGAGTGTAACACAGGAATGTTAAAGATATCAAGACTTTAATGGGGCCTTAAGGAGGATCCAGCCATAAGTTCAAGACTTAAACAACTGCCCTTCTCTTTCAAGCCATCAATAAGACTCACCTGGAGGAGCTAAATACTTGCCTGCCATCTCCATTATGGATCTTCCCTGATCTGCTACGAAGAGCTACATGTACTTTATACAGTAAAGTTTTGTTTTTTGACACTTTCTATTTATTTTGTCCTGTTTTGATGATTGTTAATGTTTTAAGCTCTTTCGCAGACTTTCCTCACCACTGCTATGCGGTGGATCACTTTGCCTTAAACATCCGCTTTCAGATAGCTTGTTGGGTTTAATGTGGTGTTATCAGTTTCGGCTCATTTGCATGAAACCGTTCAGCTTAAAAACATCACGTTGTAAGTGGAACGTGGGACTTTAAGCATGGATGCAAGCGAGGCCGGAGTCTCCGAGCTAGCAAGTGCTGATCAACACTCGATTGAGTTTAAAACAACAAACTGCAGCACGCTGAACCTCCTGTGGCCTCTTTCTTACAGCAATGCAGTGAATGCATTACTGCTTTAAATGTTTAACCACAATGACATGACTGAGCTCATGCCTGTCAGTCTAAAAGCAACGTGATGTTTGTGAATAAGCATGGAAGCTGTCATCTTATTAAAAAAATATTAAATGTCTTTGTCTATTTTTTCCATTTTTTGTGGTCAAAATCTCTTAATTATGAGCCAATGTGACAAACATGTTTAATTTTTTTTATTATATTTCAGATGCAGAATATTTTTGCTGTGGCCAAAACTCTTTATTTTTCTGGAACTGATTCCAGTCTGTGATTTGCCACTTGGCAGAGCATGTCTGCAGCAAAATGTCTGAATTGCATTACAGGATGTTTACATTGCCTTATCTTAACCCTTTAACTTCCACTTTGAAAAAAGGCCCAAGAAAAATCTTTCTTTGCGTTTTTCTGTTTGTTTTGGACAAAAACAATCGGAATAAATATGTTTTAGCAAAAGGTTGAGATGTAAGTTAGTAACAAGATAACGACAGTGAACTGGTGGAAATGTGAAACAGTGCTGTTAAAACAAACACTTTGTTTGGGTTTTACATACCAAAAACACAGTGGAAGAGATGGCAGAGACAGATTTGTTTCCACAATATGTTGAAGAAAATCATCATAATCACAGCAAATTTACCTCTACCAAATGGTAGATCGGGAAGTTAAAGGGTTAAAACATAATTCAGCAATGTGCTTGTTGCCTTTTTCTTATTAAATCCCTTCATCTTTGTTCGACAGCAACACAAAATGAGTTTAGTCTCGGCACATTTTTATTTTGGTGTAACTATCTTAGCACAGAGCTGTGTGACAGTGTGACCTTTGCGTTATATAAAATCCATGACATTACATGTCTGCAGAGTTGAAGTAACATGAGACTAAAAGCAGAGCTTTGAGTAAGTATTAATAAAAAGGTTCAAATAATAAATGTATATAGTTTCTAAAAGACAAATATTTGTGTTTAGAATTAAATAGATAATAAAGTGCATAAAGTAATAGTTTTACCACTACAACATGCTGCTAACATCTCAGTAAGCATCACAATTCACAAAACATGAGCAACAAATCTAGTTTTACCATTTACAGCAAAAAAAATAATTAATTTTTAGGTAAAATAATGTCAGTTAAAAACTATCTGTGGTATTAAAGAAATATTAAACGTCATTTCCATGAAGTTACAGACTTTTAACAGTAGAACATGTACTTGAATTCATACCACAAGAGGGCGAAATTGGTCAAATTTTACCTCCAAGTCCACCTTTTATATCTCCAATCTGAAGCAATATTGCTTAGTTCCCAACAGTCCAGCCTTTGCTTTCTTTCAGATCATTTCAACTCACAGTTCTCTTGTCTTACAGCAGACCAGCGTGGCACAAACAGTCCTGATGATGTAGGTTCTTTAGGAAGAAACTGGTCAGGCCATAGTGGGGCTGCTTTGCTGCTGGGTGGCTATTTGTGCAGCAATGAGGAGTAGCACTCCGGAAAGGAGTTCCAGGCCATAAGAGAGCCAGGCCAAACCCAGAGACCAGCCGAAAGAGGTGTGAATATAGGCCATGTCCTCCTGTCCCACCTGCCTCTCTGTCTCTGCCAAGGCTTGGTACGAGTAGATAATGTAGAGGGTTGTGCCACACAGAGTCAACAGACCTTTTGGATTATACAAAGAAAGAAAAAAAAGCATTTTTCTAGTTTCAGCTCAGCTGTGCAGATATCTGGATTTGTTCATACTAAACTAGAGATTTTAATTTGCAGGAAACTTTAATAATCTGAAGTAACGCAGGTCTCTTATTAGGCATTTTTCACCACCTCTAGTATGTATGTAGTGTAACTAGGTTGGCCATTGAAATAGGGTCTATTATTTTAACCATGTTTTCAGGCACTTAAACGAGCACAAGCTGACATTTTACTACTGCAATTACAAAAGTGGAAATTTGTCGCAGTGAGAGATGATGAATAAACAGAAGTAAAACCAAGCTAACTCATGGAGCTATCAAGAATTTCATATCCAGAAACAGGAAATCTAATGACGCATGTGTTATCACCCTTATCTGACTCCAGATAAAGACACACACATACAGGTCATGCATTTGGCTGTGTTGCTATTGGAAACCCTTTTCATTTTGACTGGCATGCTCTTGCTTTTAGGCGATGAAGGTGGAGCTACCCGGGGTAGGACTAATAAAAATGTTATTGGAATTACACCCTGAGGCGCAACAAACAGGGCATCTAACATCTAATGTCTAATTTTTTAGGCACTTCATTGCAAAGAGCAGAACAACAGAAAGAGACGATGAGACAGATGGGAAATGACTGAAGGGAGTGAATGAGGACAAATAAGATGTTAGTATCATAATTCAGCTGATTTTCTTTTACAGAAGTGAATATTTGGGTTGGAGTTTGGTCTGTTTTACATTCTTTTAGCCAGCTAGCATGATAGTTATGTCAGTGACTTAATCAGGTTGTGTACCAAATTAAAAACAATTAACGGATTAACTAAAAAATCACTATTACCCCAAACTACCACAAAATACTTTCTTTTATCAATGCTAACTGTCCACTGTTACAATCATTTCTCTGTTCATAAATACCAATAAGGAATGAATTAATGAATGATTGAAATAAATGAAATGAAAGATACTTTATTAATCCCAGAGGGAAATTCAAATCCTGTAGTCATTTGGTTCAGCTGGTTGGTGTTTTTCAGACACTGGAACAAGGCAGGATGTTTTCCACATCACTGGTATTCTTTTCTGACTCAGACTGGTGTTGACCTGGTGCTGGAGAATTGGACATAGTTGTCTTGAGCTGGGAACTCTGGGACTGACACCATCTGGACTTGACACCAGGAGATGTGGAGGAGATGAGGTTGTGTTCAGGTCTTTGACTGAACTGCAGGGTGACAGAGTGGAGGTGTGACAGGAAAGATGTAGGCTCATGGGGCTAGCATGTAGCTCATTTCAGCTAGCAGTTCCATGTCTCTTGTGCAGATCTCTTTAACAGTAACATGTGCAGGATGAGACCAACGCTGGTTAACCAGTACTGCCACTACTCCTCCCTTTAGTTTTTCAGTGAGTTGTTTATTGCGGTCTGCACGGACTGTCTTGAAGCTGTGTACAGACGCATTACAGTCTGGGATATGTTCTGTTATCAACTGGAGCTCGTCAGTTTTCTTAGCTAACGAGCTACCCATCACAAAAACTGGAAGAAACATTTAAATCTCCATCGTCTTCTCTCTGCCTCACTTCTGCCCTGCATCATTTTCTCTCTTCTTTTCAGGCGCATTGAGATTAGATGTGTTATTTCACTAATAATCTTGAATTTGGAGATCATTATCAGTTGATCTTGGTGGTAAATAAGTCTCGTTGCCATGGAGACTCACCAAGTATTAAAAGAGCAGAAAAAATATGCAGAAAATCTCCTGTAAACCACGTCTTCTTACCAGCGTGAAAAGTCTTCTTTGAAAACCCAAATTGACAGCTCATGTCTTAAAAAAGAGACCTATATTACAAAAAACATTATAGTTAAGACAGAGCTACTACAGTTTGCAGCCACCGAGCAGCACATAATGATAAAAGCTGACTAAATATTGTCATTTTCACACAAACAAGAAAGTTTCTTGTATTACAAAATTCTTTTCCAACCACTTAAATATTAAGTACAAGAAAAACAATAGAGGAAAAAATAACCATGAGGCTTTATGATATCTGGTGTGCAGGGTAGGCCTATTTAATATGCATTTAAAAACAAGAGAAAAACATTTCCAGATTTACTTTTATATTGTGCAGTCTTGTTTTGTCTCAAAGTATTTATGCTTTTCTTCAGTCATCACTGGCAAATTCTTTATGATAGTGACTGGTTCTTCACTTAGTCTCTTTGATTGTTTTCATGCAACACCAGCTTTTCTGCAGTTTTTTTCATCCATCTATCTCCTACATCCTAAAAAGGCGCGCTGTACTGGCTACTCTACCAAAAGAGGTCCCAGCTGATGTTTGGACTAGAAACCTTATGTTAAGATCTTTCCTGGATTTTCATGTAGTTGTCTCTCTCTTTTTTTTTTTTACAGGATTGAAACATATCTCGCTCATTGCGCTGTTTCATTTCGCATGTCAGCGACTGGATACAAACATGCTGCCCATTCTGAATTTTTGAATTGAACCAAGGCAGATTAATTAAATAACAGCAAGAAGACATTTTCAGAGGAAGAGAGAAAAGAAAGAGGAAAGGAGTGAATATGAGATAAGTCAAGAGTCAACATCAGCTTTTACTCTATAAAGAGAATTCAAAGTACAATGCAAGACGCCAGATTAGCTGTTGTAAGCGGGCTTGTCACTAAAGAAACAGCCAAAGTTATGCAGCTTTTTAAGCGTTTGCGGATGAAGACTAAGATAAGCTGGTTTTTGACTTTTTCCTCATTTTATTTATTTTCATCTAACCTTTATTTAATCAGGTGAAACCTCATTAAGATTAAAAATCTCTTTTTAAAGAGTGACTTGACCAAGACAGCAGCTCCTTTACACGTTACATCAACATTCAGAACCTTGGCACAAAACAGTAAAATACTAAAAACATTACAACCACAAAATCTTTAAAAAATAAAATGTTACAATAAATAATGAAATAATAATGAAAGAGACTGTATATCAAAGTGTCAGGAGAGGAATGTCAACCCACACATTTGTGGTTGATTCTTTTACTGAAAGGCTGTTTTTATAGAATATTTCACTAACACACCTGCTTGTTTCTGGTGTGTGGATAGAATCTGTTTTTATATACGCTCACATGAGGAAATGATGGTCTCGTATTGTCACGCAGTGTTTCTTTGATCTTGAACAGTTGTTCTTGGCTCCTGACTACTGTTAAACAGTGCTTTATCTGCCTGTGTAACCAATTTGATTTGGGATCATTTATAAACTCCAGACATTATGGGATACAAGGAAGACACTGTGAAGGCAGTAGGACTTCACTGAATCACGAGGTTGCAATTCCCTTAATTCTTTTATTTCATTGCAGTGCAACAAACATGCCAACAGTTGCTGTGTAGTTCACACTCCGACCGGAGAGATAGTGTGTTGACTGATTGTCCTGAGGACAATAGAGGAAAGCTTTGTCCCTGTATTTGGAAGACCAACGTTTGTTTTGTCACATTCAGGAAACACATTTGTCTTTGTCCAGGTGGAGTAAGCGTTTTCCAATAGAGACCAGCTGTGTGCAGCATTTGGATCAGGATTCTTACAGAAGGATTTTGGACATCTATAGGTGAAAAATGAGCTTGGTAGCACTGGATTGTTTTAACTAAACAAACTAAAAAAAATACAGCTTAAGGCGTTGATAATAATTAAATGAAGCAATAAAACTCTTGACATCATTCAGCTAGTGTTCAAACTTGAATCCCATTGAAACTAAATACTATAAAGATGATTTCCAACCTCAAAGACCTGAAGACTTTTAGAAGACGAGTAGAAGTGGTGGAGTAAAAACCTGTAACTAGTCCTAAGATTCATAAAAAAAAAAAGGAGAAACAGGACATATCTGGCATAATATCTACTTTTGACACTTGCTTGTGTCATTTCATGCCAATATAACATTGGGGTTGCCAAGCATACTTTTCACGCTGGTAAAAGCTGTGCGGGAGATTTTCCGCATCTTTTTTCTGCTCTTTTAAGACTTGTTATGATGAGTCTCCATGGCAACGTGACTTTTTTTTTTTTTTTACCACCAAGATCAACTGATAATGCTCTCCAAGTTCAATAGTATCAGTGAAATAATACGTCAGATCTCAATGGAGTTGAAAAGAAAGAGAAAAGGATGCAGGGGAGGAGTGGGACACAGAGAAAACGATGGCGATTTAAACCGTTTCTTCCAAATGTTGTGATGGGTAACGTTAGCTCGCTAGCTAACATAACTGTCGAGCTCAAGGTGCTAACTGAACATATCAAAGACAGCGTCGTCCGTGTCACCCTGGAGATTTTACTGTTAAAGAGAAGATCTGCACAAGAGATATCAAACTGCTGGCTGAAATGAGCTAAATGCTAGCTCCATTAACCTACAGGTTTCTTGTCACACCTCCACTCTGTCACCCTGCAGCTCAGTCAAGGACCTGAACACAACCTCATCTCCTCCACATTTCCTGGTGTCAGTACTAGAGTTCCCTGCTCAAGACAACTATGTCCGATTCTCCAGTACCAGTTCAACACCAGTCTGATTCACAAAAGAATACCAGTGATGTGGAAAACATCCTGCCTTGTTCCAGTGCCTGAAAAGTCCAACCAGCTGAAATGACTACAGAATTTGTATTTCCCTTAATACAGTATTTTTCATTTCATTACATAAATGTATTTAGATTAACAAAAACAAAACCCACACAAAAAAGAACAGAAAAGAAAATCCCAGTTTGATTTTATGACTTATTGAGTTTTAAATCCATTTAAAACCACATTCATTCAATATATGTGGTTAAAAATGCAAATCTTCATCTCATCCTTTTCAGGATCACAGGGTGCACTGAGATTTTATTCAGGCACTTTTTTTTCAAAATATAACTGATTGCACAGATAAGGAGGGGTTGTTTTAGAAGTTGGACAGTCAACGAGTTCACAAGGCGACTGCAATCTAATTCAAGTCTTTATCCCATTCCACACATTACCATGTGCTCCTTATTAGGAGACTATAAAGAGTCGTTTGAAAGTAAGTGTTTGTCTATCACAAGGTCCTCTTTATGGAGGTCATAAGGCATTGGCTGGAGAACGCTCAAGAGATCCAGGGGAAAGAAGTGTGCCAGACACTCAAGTGCTATGTTTATGAGCACCACAGTGATTTGATTACTGTAAATAACCAGACTGACAAAACAGCATTAATATGGTTAATATTAGTTTAACTCAACCAATAGGCTAAATTTTGATCATTTATTAGACTCAAGTACAGTGTCTGTTGCATGACAAGTACACGTTGGTTTGGTGATATGGATGCTGTTGTTAATATGTTACAATATGTTGTTTTTTCCTCATAATTAAGTTGATCCAGCCAGATTTGTGACACATTAACCTATTCTTATTCTGATTAAATTCATTTTAACTTTATTTGCGTAACACTATTTCACAACCATGTCATCTCAGGGCACTTTACAGACATCAATTTGAGCCATTTCATAATAAATGGTCTAGTTAGGGCAAACCAACAGATAGCACTGAATCTATACTTCGATCCAATCTCCCATCCTGAGCATGCATGAAGCAATAACTGAAAGGAAAACCCCCGGCTCAGGTAAGGCACCTATCTGCCTCGACTGGTTGGGGTTGCGTGGACAGGAAAGACAGATTAATATACAGTGCAGCTGCTATCCAGGAAAACCTGCAGAAAAGGAGAAATATGTTGATGCCATATCATATGTCCTCATATGTTATCTACATGGAAGATAAGGTGCAATGAACGTAACAGGAAGTGCACAGTTCATCATGGGACGGCCTCATTGCTCCGTAACTAATGGACGGCTAGACTATCCCTAACTATAAGATTAGTTCAAAAGGAAGGTTTTAAGTTTGATTTTAAAGGCAGAGAGGGTGTCCGCCTCCCAGTACCCATAGTGGGAGCTGTTTCCACAAAAGCGCGGCCTGATAGCCGAAGGCTTTTCCTCCCATTGTTTTCTTATAGACTCTGGGAACCACAAGTAGACCTGCAGTCTGAGAGCG
>JBAMHX010000024.1:15193708-15204518 GCA_037177515.1 Pseudomugil tenellus | reverse complement strand
AAAATAAATAAAAGTATTTTGTCTGAAGTATTTTACAAATAAAAATTGAGTAAGTTTCTAGATAAAACTTACAACAATAACTTTATAAATTACCGTGTGACTCATATGTATTAGATTTATAATCCCTTATTCACTTCCCTTGCTCGGCTATATACATTGTCAAACTCTTTAAAAAAAAATGGCACTTGAAATATCTGGCTCTATAAACTAGACAGTTTTGCATCTTTTTTCCTTTTTCCCATTTAAATATAGTTGTAATTGTTTGTATTTTCTTGTGATGCAAATTTTACACCACAAAACTGTATTGAAACAGTCTCTGTTAATTATAACAAAAGCCTTTTCCCACATAAAGGCACATCGAATACAAAATATTTAGACTTCTCTTGATTTCGCCTTTATCGTTTATTTCTATGATCGTTAAATTGAAATCTTGTGGCATCTGAATGTAAACTAAAAAGATTTCTTATCCAATAAACTTATTTATCATGTTCAGGATAGCAGTACATCAAAACACAATACAATAATGTGTTTACATCAACATATAATAGCAGACGACCATTCAATTCAGTTCAGTTCAGCTTTATTTGTGTAGCAACACTTCAGAAAAATGTCATCTAAGGGCATCAATTTGAGCCAATTTATAATACATAGCCTAACTAAGGGAAACAGAGATTACATAAATCATAACTTCGATCCGATCTTCCATCCTGAGCATGCATGAGGCGACAGTGGGAGGGAAAACTCCCTCATAACAGGAAGGCAGAACCCCCAGCACAACCCGGCTCAGGGTTGGGAGGTTTTCATGATTTACTCCCATAGACTGTTTACTCCACGTGAGTTTTGGTTTATTCATTCTGAATGGTTGGGGGTCAGAAACAATCATTATGTGTGTTGGGGAGGGTGGTGCCATGTGGGAGAAGCTTGTAAGAGTACAACTCTGTTTTCTGGCCTCCACCCTGAGTTGTCATGGGTGTAAATCAGGCGTGAATCTCTTGCTGCAGATGGTGACGCCAATACGGAAATAGAAATAATTGCAGTTCCCCCCTCACCGCTAGATGACTGGCTGCAATAGAGAGCAATGCCCATAAATTCCTATGTTAAAATGTCAGATTTCACAGCTGAAATAAACATGTTTACAGTGTGACTCCAAAAACTTTTTTAGGTTTATTAGGTCCAATTTTCCGTCATTTAAACTCTGGGGGGTGTGAATGTTTTTCTAATGCTTCGTTTTCAATGTTATTTTATTCTTAAATTTAGAGGCGTGTTCTTTTGATTGATGTGTGTTAGAGCGCTATCACTGGTTACAGCTGCGTACTTCCTGCTGGCGCCATCGTGACGGAGCCCTCTCAGCTCTACCTTTTCATCCATTTTGGGATTTTCCGCTAATGAGGAATCAACAAGATGGTGACGGTTGGACCCGTATATTGGCCTCAAATCCACTTTTCAGGAACCTATGGGAAACGTGACATACGTGCTGTCCTGTAATTTATACAGTCACTGGTTTAAATAAAGAATAAAATGAGTTATATTCCTTTAAATGAGAGCTGCTCCATTTAGGATGGAATGAATGCCATCACTCCTAATTAGACCAGGTTTTCCCCTGAAAGTTTTCCAATTATCTGTAAATCCCACATCATGTTCTGGGCATCACCTGGACAGCCAGCTTTTAAAAGATGACATGTAACTAAAAATGACAGCACTGGTCAGGTTTGACAGGGGTCCAGAGAAAACTATGCAGTCCGACATGAGTTTAGCAAAGTCACACACCGACATTTACTTTAGTGACCTCTGATTGGGGTAACCAGGTTTCATGAATAATAATCTTACTTTATTTGTGTGTATAATTCTAGTTAATCAAAAAATTTTGGTTCAACCAAACTCAGTCTTTACACACTGTAAGGGATAGTCATTGTTAACGCCTCATAAACGAAAAAAAAATTTGATAGTGTCTATAGAGCCAATCAAGATACTAGTCTCTTTTTTCACAACTTCTTTTCAACTTTGTAAGAACATTCAGACCAAAGAATTTATAAAAAAGAGACAGTAATCAGATGAGTTTAATGTGATCTTTTTAAAAGGATTTTGGCCTTGCAAATACTTTGAGAATTACACCTAACAGACTAAAAATACTCTTACTTTTCAAGTGCAAACCAATCGTTTTCATGATTTGATTATTTCTTCAGCCTAATATGTATACAATTCCAGCTCTTTTCAATCAAACAACAATAAACTTTATTCTAATCAGTGACCATGCACCCCTTGAACTTAACTTTCTGCACACAACTACATAGCAAACCGTTCAAATAACACTTTAACATCTCATTATTAAACAATCAAAAATGCATCACATCAGTAGAGAGAGTGGACTTTCCTTATGGAAATGAACAACTCCCTGGAAATCTCAGCATCTGCTCTATTGGAAACAGATAAAGCAGTCATCAGAGGAGAAATCATCCCACACTCATTACACATATAATAAAAGAAAGAAGCTTTTGCACGGACACTAATAACCAAACTTTATCTGAAATGCCAAAACGTCACCTGGATCAAATTACTAATAAAAAAAACATTTACTATCCAACAGCAAATATACTAGAATGTGAAAAAGACCAAAGTCCAGTCTTTTAAAATCTGAAGTCTTTATTAGACCCTTTAACAAAATCGAGAACAAAAAATGGGGATTTTTTTTTCAATTTATTAACATGTGACAGATCAAAATTATTGTAGTGTAATCTTCTGCTTTCTGGTATTCACTAGGGGGCAGGAAACCAGTATCATATGTTGAACTACTGGGTTTTGAGTAAAGCTTTTACTATAAGTGATGGAAAATCTTCAAGAAACTGTACATATCACATAAGACATATTTTGCTTTATAGGGTTAATCTACCCCAACTCTCCAAAGACACAGCAGATATACCTGAAACACCTTTCACAATAACAGAACCTCATAAAGCTTTTCAAATTTCCAGCAACAATTACCCCTCGACCCCAAACCTTCCCTCCTGAAATCACACAGCTTCAATCACTGTCATACCTAAAACCAGGTAAAGATCTAACTCACCCTAAAAGCTACAAAACCTGCAGGTCTAAAATGGCCTCCGGGCTCTTGGGGCCCTGGGCCTGTGCTCTGCCCGCGTTGGACACCCTGGGCCTCCGGCGATTGCAACCTAGGCCCGCTGGGGTCCGTTCCCCCGGGCTGCGGGGGGCTCTGGCCAGGACCTCCCTCTCCAGCCTCCTGGAGACTGGCTGTCGTGTGTCTGGGTCTCAGGAGCCTCCTGGCCGACCTCTGACCCTTTGAGTAGAGGGGGTTGTCTGAGCATGTTCACTTTCCCGCGAGCACTTTTCACCTTGTACGTTCTGCATGATGACACAGTCACTACGATCTCTTTTAGATTATTTAATAGCAGTCATTTCTCCGCATTCCTATTAGTTTACTCTGCGAGAACTCACGTGATCCTTTTTTTCCATTAATTTCTGTGCAGGTGTGACGAATGGCAAAGTATGGGTGGTTAGATTGCGGCTTTTTCTTTGTGGTGTGTTTCTGTCTCTTCTTTATGTTATGTTTGTGTTTTCTTATCCCTTTTTTCTGTCCCCCCCGGCATGTCCTGCAACACATGGAAACTCTGTTGAACTAAGATGTAAATAAAATAAATAAAGAATACAGATTGTCAAAAGGAAATTTATGTACAAGAATATACATATAGTTCCTCTTGACAGAATAAATTTGCACAGCATGATATAGCTGACAGATCCTAATTCTACCTCTATGCTGGACAAGACAAGTAAAAAAATAAATAAATAAAATGAATCACAAAACCCTCACATACAATCATTCAAAACCACAACATCCATCTTAATCCACTCTGATCAGACCATCATAGAAAAATTAAATAAACACAACAGACAATATTCACTGATGGTTTATCCTGATCAATCTCTCAGCAATACAGTCATCGCTGTAATGGACAGAAAAAGTATTTGATAAGGTAAACCAAGACTTCTTTTCACACTCTACATAAATGCGGCTTAGAATAATTCTTCCACTGGATAAAAACTCTTTACTCTCCACCCAGAGCCACACAATCACTCCACTTATACATTAATACATCACAACAAGGGTGTTCACTTCCTCCAATACTGTTTGCAATTTCTATTGAACCACCTTCACAAACAGTAAGACAAAGTAGTAATTAATGATATAAAAGTACAAAATGAGTATTAATGCAGATGATATTTTTTTACTAAACCCAAAGCTCAGTTCAGAAAAAAAAATCACATTTAAAACCATCTTCAAAATATTAAATACAGGATGGACTGGAACAAATTCACTACTCAGACAACGGTTTTGGATTTTGCAGACATTAGTAATACAAGGTAATTTGGAATCAACATTTCTGCCAGGCTGTCAGAGTTATTTTTACTTAATTAGCCACCACTTGTCAAACAGTTTAATCTTAGGTCCTGTTTACACCACAACTCTGAGTCAGTCAAACAAAAGTCTGGCCTTCCGTTTAAATAGTGTTGATTGGATGAAACTGTTGTGTTTTTTAGGAAGATGCATTGCTTAAATGCTGCAGATAACTACAGGCTGATTGGCAACACGTAACACTTCTGTTATGTTTTCTGATCTTATGAGGATGCAGTTTCACTGCTCACTCAATGTCTGACATGAGCCCTGCTTTATTTATTGTTTTGCACAGCAGTAAGATGCATTTTTTTATATCACCAAACACTTTGTGTCCGAATATAATGGTTTCATCACCACCTCGCCACCGCCATACCTTTTTAGGTCCCCAACTGGACGACCTGCGTCAAATTTTTCGATTATCAGATTTATATTTTCCCCGCCAGGTGGCGCTTTATGTATGAAAAATCTGATTTTTAGCTATATCTCTGGGACTATTTGTCTCATTGACCTTAAATCAAGTGCAAATAAAAGGTCATGACCTCAGGATGCATCCTGTCCTGATGTCATACCGGGCTGGTTCAAAGATTCCAGACCAGGTGGAGCTTTGTGACTGAACATGTGCAGCTTTACATTATTCTATTGTGTCTATTCGAGGATTGGGATATAGGAGGGTTGGTGGCATTCGGGGATGTACTCCTAGCCGTCACTTCAGACGGCATAGGCCTTGTTTTAAATATCCAAAGGAAAAGATTTTGGGCCGAGTTTACTAAGATCTCATTTTGCGTGTACTAATTAATTAGCGTGTGGCATCTAGAATTTAGCGTGTGATCGCTGCTGTGTTGGCTACTGTACGCTGGAATGACCCAGATGCCAAAAATCTGCGCTGAGTTCCTCCAACAGCTCCAAAACAGCAAGGCTGGATAGGCGATATGTTTTAATAATTAGTTTTCTCTCTCATTCCAAACATGTTAACAAGAGGAGAAAATATGTGTTCTCTCCGTCATAATTGATTATTTCTATGTCTTCGTATTGCAACAATCACTGTGCGCATTTATGCATTGCCCCCGTTTGCACGTCCTTTTGAAACACGCAATATATAAGTGCAGTTTCTACCAGCAAAATTACTTTCAGGTTTGATAAATTGCTTTGCGTGAGCTAAAATCATATATTTACATGTCCTCCTCCCACTCCACGCAAAATTGCGTGTGAACGCCTCAATTTACATATTCATTGAGGCAAACGTACTAACTGGAGGAGGACACGCAATTTTGCACCTTTGGAAGACGCAAACCCTTTTACTCACTGTTAGCAGATCAGTTTGTACTTTTTTTAGCGTGTGCAGGGTGTTTGCACACGTTTTAGTACACGCAAACCTTTAGTAAATCTGGACCTATGTGTTTTGGGCGTATCAAAAACTTGCTTATCAAACCTTCCACTTTACTCACAGGACATATGTATAACAGTAAAAAAAAAAAAAAAAAAAAAAAAAAAAACTTTCCAAAAGACTTTTTCCCCCCAATATATCCTATCATACCAACAGTAAAATGGCTCCAGACACTCAACACTTCCATGTCACAGTGCAAAGAGTTGGAGGAAGTAAGGATCTGGGTCTGAACAGTCACATTGGTAGAAAAGTCTCTTGGCCAGTGTACTGTGTGCTAAACACAACCAGTCCAATAACTGCCAACACCTCGCTGAAGAGATATCTGTTACTATGACAGCATGAAGGAATAACTGTGCAGTAAACTGCGAGCTGTGTTGAGACAAAGTTTTTCCCAATTCCAATTATTTATTGTTTTTGACTAGACATTGGATGTTAACCCCATACAGCTACACGGAGGAAGAACTGCCAGTCAGTCTGACAGTCAGCTAAGATCAATTGATCTTTTCTCTGTCTGTATGCAGTTGATGTCACTTCTAAGCATCCACGTGCGACATGGTAGACTGTAAATGTTGGTTTCTGTTGAAAACATAAATAAAAAGAGAGAACTGTGCTCAGAGTACAGCATCCTTATTGGTATTAGTATGCACACCCAACTATGTTCCCATTAATGCAGATCAGAGCTGAAGCCAAGCAAAACCTTCACTGAAGAGTCATCTGATGCAGGACTGAAAGCCAATTAAACTCTTTTCCTTAGTGTTAAAAAACCAGATGTTAGTGAGTGTTTATGGGTTTCTTGAACAGTGTAACAAGAGGCTTTAGTGGCTTTTTCATTGTGAACATAAAAATTCCTTTGCTTAATTGATGGAATATGAAGACCCATAAAAGGTCCATTTATGAGGTAGTAAGAGATTGTGGCGGGACTTCAAAAATGCAAGTTTTAACTCACAGATCCTGTTTTGTTTTTTTCTCATTATCCTATTCTCGTGTAGGTTTCACAGTACTTTAGTTTGTCACTAACTGCTGGTAAAATTAGTTATGATTGTGGTGTTTTTTCCTTTAGCTGTCAGTTTGTTTAGTCAGGTTAAAAAAAACCTACTCGCTTAGATTCAGGGAACTGAGGGAAAGTCACTTTTATTAATTAATTTGGTTTAAATTTACTGACCTTCCCAGAAATATGATGGTGGCATTGCTACTGTCTATTGTGGGAGACGCTTAAAAGGCAGATTAGTGGAGGCGAAACCTATAATATATTGTTGCCATTTTTAGTTGCAATCTCCAATAACATCAAGCGAAACTATAAGATCAAATTTCCTTTTCATTGTTTTAAAATGATTCATTATTTCAACAGATGTGAAAAACCTCTGAGCAACAAGATGATGATGGAGAAAACCCCAAGTTTGATGAAAATATGATACTATAACTATTCAATAGATTATTAAATGTTTATTATTAAATTATTAAATGGAACAATACTAATTAAACAAATTTAGCTTTGATAATATCTTGATTGATGATTTGGTCCGACCATGTACATTACGCATTGTGTTGAACACCAAGTACCAGTAAAAGTAATAAATAATCATTATCATCATCATAAAATGTTGTAGCCATTTTATGTTAACAGTGTGATTGATCCATTGTTGTTGATCACACAATAATGCATTAAAAAAGCTCAACAATCAGTTGTTAACAGCAGTAACATCAGCTTTGTTCTGTCTCCTTCTACACAAACAAAAAAAAACCAGCACAACCTACTTAACTTTAGCTATATTTCCCGGTCAGACATAAACAGTCTCATAAACACACACGCTTTGGTTGTGTTTACCCACATATCGTGCTTTGAACCCACAATTTGCTTTGCACAACCCTTTGTCTATTTGATTCTCTTGAAGCAGACTTAAATTAGCATTTTAAGGCAGACTGAGTCCCTTTTATTATCTGAATCAGAGTTTGATGGATTCACAATCCATCAAACGACTGGACTTTCCGAGCAAACACACAAATGAACTTTTCTGAAAAATCCATGTTACCTTTGTTTTGGTAACACTTGTTCCAACTGGCAAATGTTTTCCCCTCCTCTCTGTTTGTCATCACTTGTCACCTGGTCATCACCAGTTGACTCCTAAACTCCTGACATGTTCAGACATTCTGTAAATGTCAATACTCCAATACCAGAATATTTTGTTTCATCTTAGCTGAACTTTCTGAGCACAGTAACACTGAAATTTGCAGTTTCATATAATACTGTATCATGAACTAGAAAAGGCCTCATTTCCTTCCATATTATGAAGAAACATTTTCATCAGTTCTGTCCACAATCCTTCCAGATCACTTGTAAAATTTAAAGGAAATGTAAAGGCGTCTAAACAAGACAAAAAAAAAAAAAAAAAAAAAAAAAAACCACAAAAATCCACATAGTCTCTTTAGACTAAAGTTACAAACAGACAGAGCACGTAACAGAAGTATTTTCATAGAAGTAATTATATTAGTAGAAATAAACAATGCAAAGCAACTTATGATTATTATTAATTGTTCATGCCTGATCAATTGTTCCCAGCATTCTGTAGTGGTGCTAAAATTGGGCTTTATGTGGAACTTTACTTTGAGAATATAAAAATAATTAGTTCATTTGCGCAAATTTTTTGCTTAAATCTGGCTGTCGCTTGTAAATTAAAGCCTCAACAAATGTTAGAACTACATTTTATAAATAACATAATGTGTAGACATACAATAGAGCTGATTTTGGTCATAAATACTGAACATCAAATTTTATTATTCACTTTAATAAATTGAGTCCTTGCATTACAGAATGTAATACTATATTCTGTAATAATTGCAATTAAAAGGTGACAGAATTGGACTTTATGTCCCTTTCAATCACTTTTCTTTGGAAAGAATGTTTTTAGAAGAAATATTTATAAATACCTTCACTTATTTGGCTTATTTTTAACAACTAGAGTTCAAAAACCCTGATTGGCTGGTCACTTTAAAAATCTACAAGCTACAGTGGTTACTGATCAGGAAAATAAGTTAATGTAAAACCCTGAATGTGAAATACTTTTCACAGTTTAATGAAACTCAGCTGCTACGAATTTTCAGTGCAAGTTACACAAAAAGGTTAAAATGATAATCCTGGCACGTTAGAATTCGATACAGTCCTTTCTTTGTGGTTCTGGATGCTGTTGCTATTTATGTGGAATGAATATCAAAAGACTACATAAGCGAGTCAGTAGTACAGCGGCAAAATTCTTCTGCAAAATTTCAGTTCAAACATCTCTCTCACAAATAGGAAAAGCATTTTATTTGCTCTTCGTGTAATAATGTAATAATCTGTAGGTTGATATAACTTATGCTATAGACCAACAACTTTAAAAGCTTCAAGGTAGTCAGCATTTAGTGTAAGTTATGAGAGTTGAACAACATTTTGAAAGAGTGTAAACAACCTACTCCTGTGATTCTGTATAATTTTCTGTTCTTTTTAATCACTAAACCCTTATTGAAAAACTGGTCAGATAAATATCTTTGAAGGGATGTTATACAGGGCTGAGCATCCAATCATCTAGTATAGTGAAACTGTAATTTAGCTGTTTTCTTTAATGTTGAATGGATCCTGTAGACGCTTCTAGAATAACTAAACATATGTGGTCAGTAGCAACACTGATGGAACAAGACCAGTCAGTTTGATTTGTCTTGAAAAATAACTCAGCGTGGATTTATTTACTTTTACAGTTATTCAGCTAAACATCAGTTTAACCAAAACATCAACCAGACTTTAGCTTCAGCAGCCATTTTCTGCTGGGTCCGAGTGCCTGACATGTCTCTGTTCAGTGTATGGAAATATTGTTTTTTGTACAGTAAAAAGTGCAGGGGAAATTTCCCGTTTGTCTGAAACTACGTCCATGCCACTCTTTTGACTCGTCTTATGATCACTTTTCTGCAAACACTTCTCACTCCGTACATTCTGGATGATGACACAATCACTGAACTTTGTGTAGTTTTATTCACTAACCTTAATTTATTTTTGTGTGAAAATAAAGTACCTCTTGACAAAGTAAATTTTCTCAGCACAACGCAGCAGCCAGACCGTCATTAAATCACAAGACAAAGTTAAAAAAAGAGAAAAAAGCAGTGCTTGTGTATACTCATTTAATATTTAATATTAATAACTCTGCCTCAAAATTACAATTTTTCCTTATGAAGGTTAGTGCTAGATTTTTTATATCTATGTAATATATTAAACTCTTAACTCATTGTCTGCCAGCCATTGCTATACCAGAGATCTTTGGCAACCAGTGAGGGAAAAGCAAATGTCTTGCATGTCCTGCTGATTATTGTAATTTTAAGAAACTGGTGAGTAATATTTGAGATGGTGTCAAAAGGGAGTTTCCATATCTGAACTATCAGGTACTTATTAAGTCACAATAGAAGTTGTGCTGTTAGTGCACTTCCTGACTAGGCTGCACATCTATTGGACCTGTAAGTGCAAACATTTGAGGTACTTATTGCACTTGATGTATTTGTGTTATATCTGAACTTTTCAGTTTCTGAATTATCATAATCGAAGCAATTATCATAAACAATTAAGCAGGAAATAATCATATTTTATATGCTCTTTCTCTCTCTGTCTCTGTCTCTCTCTCTGTATATATATATATATATATATATATATATATATATATATATATATGTGTGTGTGTGTGTATAAATAAATAAATGAAAATGAAAAATACTTTATTTATCCCTTTTAAGGATCAAATTATAGTAGCTTTTTTGTAACAATAATAATAATAAGAAGAAAAGAAACAACGATCAAATGGTTTTGTTCTTGATGCTGATGGCTGCTGAAGGAATGATCTTCTGTACCTCTCAGTCCTGCATCGAACCTGAACAAGTCTTAAGCATGGAAACAGTCCTGTGTGTGTTCTTGTTCCTCCCGAAGTTGACAATCATCTCTTTTGTTTTGTTGGTATTCAAAATAAGATGATTGGTACCGCACCATTCAACAAACTGAGCGACCA
>JBAMHX010000024.1:15164733-15183004 GCA_037177515.1 Pseudomugil tenellus | reverse complement strand
GTTCCAGACTTCTGTGTGACGACAGATCTCTGGAGGGATTTTCCCCGGGTTATAACCTTGTACCATGTCTGTATGTCCCTTCAAGTTTTAATGTTTAATGTATGTTTAACTTCTTTTATTCTTCATTATTAAATTTATTTTCTTCTTAATCTAAAGAAACTAGTGTCCTCATCCTTGACAAGAATAACGGTCATCTACAATAGTGACCAAATACAGTTATTTTTATAGCCACATTTACACCATATATCGTAGACCAAGACCTCAAACAGTTGCATTCTAGACATGTAATATTTAAATACTACAAAGTTATTTAGCACCTTTCTATAAATATAAAATATAGGTAAAAACATCTTTTAAATTACTGCAGGTTTTACCAGCTACAACAAGCACTTTGGCCTGTAGTTGTGATTGGTTGTCCTGTCTATATACAAGTAAAGTTCAAGCATGAGAAAGTTCATGTAGACTAGTTAGCATTGTCAAGTAATAGCCTGGGGTAGAGCTTTGGCTTGACAACAATGAGAGCTCCTAAAGAGATCATTTAAAGTACCTAAGGCTGTTTCTCATGAACGAAAGGCAAACAACTGAAAACTTTCTCTTGGTGACAGTTTGGCTTACAAACCAGCTCTATTTCATTGATCTGATGGGCGGAAACTCTCTTTAGATGTTACAGGATAACTGGTCTATCCAGTCTTCCTGTATATTTATCATTTCATTTCTCAACTCTGAGCTCTTCTCTTTGGGCAGGGATATACTTGCTGTGTATTCAAACATGCAAGTCAACATTCTGCATCATCTCTACTTGCTCCAGCACGACAGCAGCACAATGCATTCAAAATGCTCCATACACAGCTAGGTGCATTAAACAGCACTTGAATTCTGAAATAGTGAAAACGCAGATCATTACATTTCCAGGGCACTTTTTTGGTAAATGTCCGCATCAACCTCCAAAACCCTACCAATCTGTTTTCACCTATTTAAAAAGTGTTTCTTTTATTGCAAGAGGCAGAAAAAAATCATGAATATGCCAGTAGCTGCAGACAAAATACAAGAGGAAGCCTTAAAAAATACTCACATTGTGTTTTCCGTTCACATTGAGTTTATATTTTTGTGATGTTTTCTTGACACAGAAAGTTGCACTTTAGCATTAACTCTATGAAAATGCAGATATCAAAGAGACTTCTGCAAAATTACTATGATTACTATTGCAACAACACATTATCAGTAAGGTAAAACTAATAAACTCTAATAAACTCTCCCTCTTTTTTCCCCCAAGTGCATTTTAGAAACGAAAAAAAAAATCTTTTTCCTGCGACTTATTTTCGGGTTAAAGATGGAATTTAGAGGATAGATAAGAAGCCAGAAAAAATAATAATAAATTAAGTTTTGTGTTAAACAATCCTCTGGTGCATCAGGTAGCTTGACTGGGCGCCACAGTGGAGATGAATGTCTGGCTGAAATTCTTTGCCTCTGTGCTGTGTGTGGATGGTATTTCACTGCAAGGCAAGAAAACGTCACAAGCCACACCTTGGTTTCCACATGTAAACGCTGATAATCATCTTTAAAAGTCAGTGCTTGAGGAGAGTTGACATACCTCTAAATGTGAAGTCTTTTCCTTTTATAAATACTATGTTATCTGTGACACACATATCAGTCTTCCAGTGAACCTTTTTGTGTTTGTTTTGCATGCTGTGCAGATAAATTCCTTTATAGCTTATTTTACTGTCTTCCATAACTGGAAAAGAACTTTCTGAGTTCATCTAGTTTATCTCACTAGTTGTACAATGGATGCATTTAGTGGAAGCATGGTGAAACAGAAAGAAAAAGAAATGAAATGCAGCGATAAGAACAAACGAGAGATGGTGACATTACTGTGAGAGCTTTATGATAGTTCATCTTTGCAGGTGGATGGGAAATCGACTCTAAAAATAGTTTTAGTTATTTGTGTGGTTTTGCAGTAGCAATTACAGTTTTCTTTAGAATTTCCATTTAGCATACACTTATCTTCATACATTTTATACTAGGATGATTGTAAATCACCTGGTCAAAGAATAAGCTAAAATTTGTCCTTTAAACGGGAAAATCCACAATTCATCCATGACGAAAGAATGATGATCCCAGAAAGAAACTATTGATTTAAATGAATTTTATATATCACATTGCCAAAAAAGTATTGGGTACAATCAAATTCTCATTTTAAAAAAATGTAAATGAACTTTCCTGGCTGCTCAGGAAACCAATTTTCCACAGAAAGGGTTTGGAAGTATAAACCTCACAGCTTTGGCATATGCCTTTCTCTTTGTCCCTTTTGACAAACTAGGCTAAATAGATGTTGGGGCCAAGCCTTTGTAAAAAGCCTTTGGGTCCGGTCAAGGCTGCAGGAGCCTGTAAGAAGAAGGACAGACTGGGGAGACAACTGAGGTTGTTTGCCATCAGGTGTGTGTGAAGATATCTCCAAACATTTGGACCCTGGAGATAACAACATGCCAGAGAGGGGGAGGCAGAGAGACAGACAGAGATGAGTGTATTTCCCCGGGACCACCTAAGCCGCCTAATCAAGATATGACTCCACCGCATATGTGTGTGTGTGTAAAAGAAAGAGAGAGAGAGACGAACTGAGAGTGTGTGCTAGTGTGCCTAAGATAAAACGCAGTAAATCAGAGGTTTCCCCCATCCTGATCCCCCACAGTAGGTTATGGGTCTGTGTGTGTGTCTGCATTAGACAACTAGGAGGCAGCTCCCACAGCCCCCATCACATCACCTAGACCATGGAGACCAGACCTGCAAGGAGTAATGAGCAGTGCACTGTTGTGTCTATGCCACTCAGTTTGACACTGTATGAGTGTGTGTGTGTATTTCTATGGGGGAGAGTGATAAGCTTTGGCACTGTGATGTTGCATTAATTGTGTGCAGTCTTTGGTTTCCTCTCACACAGTTAATGAAGACGCGGCGCGTCGCTCAAACCTCTCTGACGCTCAGCTTCGAGTGCCACAGTGGCCTCTGCTGCATTTAAGCACTGTAATTTGGCTTTTAAATGAAACAAATTAGTTATCAGGGAGATTCTGAGGATTACAATTATCATTATTTTCCCCGTCATGACAAAAGCCACGCTGTGATAGGATAATGGCTTTCTATTGAGTGGCAGCCATCCTATGGGGTCGTCCAAAGCAAGGAAATGAAGGGGGAATGTAAGGTGCCAATCTGTACAACTAATGAGGTGCAATTATATCGCTGACTGTCTGTTGGCGAGACCTCAACTAAACCTTGTAAACACACACATACGCCTATTTCAAACTCTCACAGACATTTACTTGGTTTAATATGTGGATTTTTAACTAATCAGTTTGCAACTTGGTGTCAGTGAGGATTATTAGTAATTTATTTGTTACATACATTCCTTTATTTAAAAGTTAATCTTATGCATTAACTTGTCTACAATTAACAGCCTGGTTGAAGGACACTTTCTTTTGTTTTTTAGTGAGGACATTTTGCAATTCTGTATAAACCCAATACCTTAAAGTTGAGTGAGTAAACCTGTTGAATACTTGGTGAGAAGCAATAACTTTTTACTAGTTCTCAAGGCCATTTGTTGGACATTAGACGTGGTTAACACGGAAAAGCACGGATAGTTGCTGCTTCCACATTCCATTAGGTTGAACAGTCTTATTAAAGCAGCAGCTTGAGGGGATGAGAGAGTGCAAAAATATTTACAACACAGGTGGCAGTCATGTTCACAACCCGCCCTGCCGCAGATGAAGTTCCTTGTTAAATATGACATGAATGGAATCTTTTTACGTAAAAGCAAGTTCATTCCCCTGCAGAGATCTCCACCCCATTGCAGATGAAGCTTCTCCTGAAGTATGGCTTGCCATATGAAAAAAACAAAAACAAAACTTATTTCTTGTTCTTGGAGCCTTAAGAACAAGAAGAAAGTTCAAATTTTTTGTGAAGTACGTAATAAGTTTTAGGGTAAAAAACTAATTGGCCTTGCTAACATGCTTATAAACATTTTAAAGTAGAATTAAAAGAATAAAAAAATATCCCCAATGAGATGAGACTTTACTACAGATTCAATTAGTTTCTGTTGAAAAAACTGTTGAAACCATGTAACACAACGTGCCGGTGAAACATCTCAGGTAGTGGTAGCCAACAAAGCTAGAGTAAAGCCAACTGCAGCCAAAATCCCTAGCAAAAAAATGCGATTCCTTCACTCCTAAATTAGCCCAAAGCCTAAATATCACAATAGAAATCCGCTAATGGAAACGGCTACATTTCAAAGAAACTCACAAATACCACTAAAAAGTTTTTGCTCTCTCAAGAGGTGTTTTTTCAGACATTTCCATAGAATAGTAAACACTTTATTCGCATTTCCGCATCCACAGACGTCATGTAGTAGGTCAAGTGACCAGTTAAGATGAAGTAGTATAGAAGTACAGAGTAAACAACTGGGAAAGGCAGAGTTTTAACTGGTATTAGAAAAGGACATTAGGAAGGATGGCTTAGAAAAGCTGAAGCTAATTTTCCACAACATGTAGAAAAACCCAAAAGGAATGCTTTGTGATGTTACGTGGTAAAGTCGCGTCCATATTTTACTAAATTTGCGGCTTATGTATTAAACACTGTTCAATGGAAACACCTGCAATCGAAATAGTTTTTCGAAACTTTAGAAATATCGCAACTACTGGACCTTTGTCAAAACTAAACCATAACAAAAAACATTACTACAAGGAGAAGAGAAAGGAACACAAAGGAACATTTGAGAAACTTTTAGCAACAACGAATACATGTGTTTTTTCCACCCAGCCCCGTTGTCTAACAGAAACTGGTTAATTCTTTTTTTCTGGTTCATTCTAAGGAACTGACCCCAAACTCTAAAAAAAAAATAGTTTATGCGGTTCATTGTAGAGCATTAAGCTACACTGCTCTTCCACAAGGGTGGGGAACCTTGGACCTTGTACGGAAAGTTTTCCATCTCTCCTCGTTCTATCACGCCAAGTTGAAATGAATGAATTACTGTGTGGATATTAATTTGCTGTTCCATTTGATTTGAATCAGGTGTGCTAGACCAGATACACACGGACCATTCTGATCATTGAGGACCAGGGTTCACCACTCCTGTGCTACTATTTGGCAGATGGCTCAACACAGGAGATGCAACTTATCAGGGCTGTACTCCAGCTTCTTAATAATAAGACACCTTTATTGACTGCAATGTTAAACTATTGAACAGGGAAGAGAAGTCGTTTAAGAAGGGAGTGAAATAAACCTTCTATGTCAAAGTAGAAAAACCTTCAGCTAACAGAGGAAGAAGACAGGGACATCAGTTTTCGCTCACCTAAGAATGCATCCACCCATTAACATTTAGCCTTAAGTAAAACTGTGTATATGGTCACTCTAGCTCAAGGGTGACCAACTATTGTTCTGAACACCAGCAAGTTTCCCTGCAACAACACACCTGACACGCATTACACTTAATTAGCAGACTTGTGCAGCATTTGACATCAAACTCTACACAAGGCTGCTAATTACCTATTGATTCGAGTCAGATGTGTGGACCCTCCTGGCTCTGGTTGAGCTAATGCCTGCTGTAGACCTCAGATGAGTCATGAACATCACAAGCTCACACTATCGCCATCAGAACTCAACAAGTTCTTCTGGATGAGAGCGAAATGTCTTCAAAAAAACTAAACCCAGTCAGTTTGATAACACTCAACCAGTGGTGTAGTCCAGGCCATACGCATGTATATGAAGAATACCCACTTATTTTTCAGACAGCAGTATACCCACTTCTAAACCTAACCACTGTTCAGTTCTATCAGTGAGCCTGAAATGGTGACAAATCCATGTTTACTTAAAATTCTTCACCTTTGCATGATGAAGAGGGCAATTAAAAAATAGCTTTTACAAACACAAAAGCCCCCTCAAATGCTCTACAACCAGCAGTTTAGCTAATGTTAGCAATGCTACACTGGCACAGTTAGCTCTCCAAGTACATTTCTAGTTTAGTAATTTAATGCTTCTTCCTTGAAATCGAAGAGTAGAAATTATTTGACAATGAGTAAATAGAGTACCCTACTGTGTATTTTACGGTAAACTAAATAGTCTTATTGTTTCTGAAACACTGTTTTTCTAGGCTCCTTTTTTTAAAAAATAAAAAACCTGCTTCTTGAGGGACTGCCACACGACTGCATTTAACCTCTGTTCGATGTTACTATTCATGTGCTCTGTACATCCGTGGAAGGTTTGAGTGGTGAATGGTCTACAGCAATAAATTTAGTAAGTGTTAGTCACCTGACCAATTCCAAGTTCCAGCAAATGTGCAAGAACCAATTTACCATCAATTTGCATATTGCTTAAACACTGTTTTAGTATCTTTGCACCTGACCCATGCAGTTTTAGTTACAGAAATGTACAAAATTCTGTGCATAATGGACTGCTTAACTGGCCACCAGGAGTCGCTCACACTTGAAAACTGTTTTGGCCATATCTCTGAAACTATTCATCCCATTGACCTCAAACCAAGTTCAAATGAAAGGTCATGACCTGAAGATGTGTCATATAATAACATTATACCTGAATGTTTCTATATTTGTATATATAGTCGAGGATTGGGGAAGTTGAAAATTGGGGCTATTCAGGGATATACCCATAGTTGTCGCCCCCAACGACATCATTCCTAGTTTACCACTGGCGGGACGGGGCCAACTTTACCATGACTGACTCTGCAGAAGACAAATGCCCGACATCAGCCAGTTTTGACTATAATGACTCAAGGAAATAAACAATGATGTAAAAGATGTAACTTGAAGTTTTGTGGCACCCACTGCATTAAATATATTGCTGCTCTTGATAGTTTATTTTATTATAATAAACACAATATACATTTTGTATCTGGGATGTTGTCTTCCACATTTTAACCTGCATTATCCCTGAGTATGAGAAAAAAATGCTTATATGCAACCAGGATATTTTGATACAACATAAGATACCACAGCTATATGCCTTAATGTGCTGGAATAAACTTATTTATTTTTACAATATCCAAACAATGACCATTTGGCTGTTGTGAAACCTGGTTATTGGTTACATTTTAGGCTCTAATTACTCTTCATTCATTCAAGTTCTAGGACAGTATATTTGTCAATATAAGGCTGATAAACAGTATGAGAGTTTATTAAAAGAATATCTAATTATTACAGTTGTGGGGCATACACAGAATACCTCATTATTATGGTAAGAAAAGTATAATGAAGTGTACTCACGCATTGAGGTAATAAGTAAAATATATAGTAACATGACCCACATCTTTTCATGTTGCTTCAATTATTCTCTCTGAGGCAGCCATGTGATTTTATAATTCCTCTCTGATTGGTGTACTTTGGAGCTGTAGTAATTTGCTTTTTCTCTGGTTTGGTTATTTCTGTTCACAATAATTTCAGTAATGCTCCAGCCCATTCTCTATATATTTAATGTGCATATGCAAGAAAGATGATAATGATGATGGTCATGATGTCAACAACTGAGTGCACACTGATGGAAACTAGTCTGTCTGTGCTGAAAGCAGAACCAGAAATCTTCTTGAGCAGAATTCACAGCATGAGAAAGACTTGGTTTTTTCACCAGCTTGCTTCATAGAAAGCCTTCCAGTCTTCTCTTTGTCCATCTCTTAAAATGCTTCACTCATTGTCTTCGACTTCTTTCAGATAATCTCATTTAGACTTCCTCTCTTTATTTTCAAGCCTCCTTCTCTCTCAGTAGAGATCCCTGCCTCTCTCCCATGGCTCTGTCTTTTGCTCTCTTTCTTACCCACTTCCTCTAAATGCACATGGTATTGATGTTTTTCCCTCCATCATGGCCCCTGTGATGCTTTTTCTCCTTTTAGCTTTCCCCTTTGTCTCCCACCTTTTATTTGTCAAAGGCTCTCTGCAGTGTTTTCTCCCCAGGTACAGGCTGTCTCATACACAGATATATACTAGGGGCTTAGTACAATTTTTTAAAGGCTAATAATGATTTTCAGTCTGAAACTAAGATGGCGAGTTTACTGGCTGTGTCAATATATAAAAAATAAACAGCAAATCCCATACTGAGTGAATAAAAAGGTTATCCCATACATTAAGACAAACTTTGAAGCATGAAATGAAGTCCTCCAACATCATGATTAGTGATGGACATAGTAACAAACATGCTATTTTGAAATAAATAATGACTTAAAATAGCACAATTAAGGCTCTTAGATTGTCCAGTGTTACGTCTTCCTGTGTGTACAGGGTGTGCAGAATTATTAGACAAATACTCCAAGTGGTACAGCCTTGAAAGCTACTACCAATTAAGCATATCAGTTGATCTCTGTAATGAGAATGTGGTCTAATCGCTTTGGAGAAAAGCGTCTGCTAAATGTAATGTAATGTCTAATGACATCAACACAATATATCAGGTGTTCATAATTATTAGGCAACTTCCATTCCTTAGGCAAAATGGATCATTTGACGGACTCTGAAAAGTCAACAATAGTGAGATGTCTTGCATAGGAACGCAGCACTCTTAAAATTTTTACGTTTTTGGGGGGTGATCATTCAAAATAGTCACCAGGGTCACAAGACGTGTGTTGAAAAACAAAGTGTAAAACAACTGCCCATGAACTGACGAAAACCAAGCACGATGGCTGGACCAGTAAAGGACTCCCACTCAAACACCAGCAAGGTGGAGGTGTGGTACTGGTGTGGCCTGGTATCATCAAAGATGAGCTTGTGGGATCTTTTCGGACTGAGGATGGAGTCAAGCTCAACTCCCAGTCCTCCCAGTTTCTGGAAGACACCTTCTTCAAGCAGTGGTACAGGAAGAAGTTAGCATCGTTCAAGAAAAACAAGATTTTCATGCAGGACAATGCTCCATCACACACATCCAAATACTCCACTATGTGGCCAGAAAAGGTCTAAAAGAAGAAAAAATAATGTCATGACCTCCTCGTTCACCTGATCTTAAGCCTATAGAGAACCTGTGGTCTCTCATCAAATGTGATACCTACAGGGAGGGAAACCAGTACTTCTCTGAGTTGTGGTTGCTCCTGTGAGGTCTGATGGTCCACTGCCTGCTGGTTTCTTTACTTGCTTGTAGGTGCTGTTAGCCAAATGAAGCTCCACAGTACACCGTTTGCAACAAGATATTAAACAGTGTTTATTAACGTTTCCATAAAGCTTTCTTGTTACATGGCAACGTTGTTATTCATGGAAATGTTGTCTCAAGGTGCTTCACAAAGATCAACCAATTCATAAAAATAGCCTTATATATGGAACAAGCAAGATTGCATCGAATCTTGACTTTGATCCAATCTCCCATCCTGAGCTGCTGTCAGGACCGAGAAGGAACGAACACACTCGCGGATGTAGAATTAACAAAATAATCTTTTTAATTTACAATCAACACTGGGGTAGTCACAACAAGGAAACAAGACGCACTGACAGGGAACACAGGAAGACAGGCAACTTAAATACACAGGGAAAACGAGACACAGGTGAAACACATGAGGGCAATCAGGAGGATGATAGGAGGGAATGACACACGAGGGAGGGACCAGACGAGAGACCTGGGAAAACAAACAGAAGGACCATTAACAACAACACAGAAGAAAAACAGTATAAAAAAAACAAAGAAAAAGTCCTGGATCAGGAATGAATCCTGACAGCTGCATGAGGCGACAGTGGGAAGGAAAAGTCCCTTTTAACAGCAGAACCCGACTCAGGTGAGGCAGCCATGTGCTTCGACTGGCGGGGGTCCCAGAGGACAGGAAAGACAGATTAATATACACTGGAGCTTCTATCCAGGAAGACCTGCAGAGAAAGGAAAATAAGAAGTAAGGCCTTAAAAAGGAAGAAATGAGAAATAAGACCTGCAGAAAAAAGAGAAATAGGTTAATAATGTACTGTTCAATACATAAAAAATAAGCAGCAGAGAAAGTAACAGGAAGTCCTCAGTGCATGATGGCATGTCCCCATGGCAACATAACTAATGGACAGCTAGACTATCCCTAACTGTAAGATTTGTTTAGAAGGAAGGTTTTAAGTTTGATTTTAAAGGCAGAGAGGGTGTCCGCCTCCCGTACCCATACTGGGAGCTGGTTCCTTAAGAGTGCTGCTTGATAGCTGAAGGCTCTTCCTCCCATTGTTTTCTTATAGACTCTGGGAACCACAAGTAGACCTGCAGTCTGAGAGCGACGTGCTCTGTTTGGAATATATGGAACTATGAGATCTCTGATATACAATGGAGCTTGGTCTGGAGAGCTTTATATGTAAGGAGAAGGATTTTAAACTCTATTCTAAATTTAACAGGGAGCCAATGAAGAGAAGCTAAAAGAGGAGAAATATGATCTCTTCTGCTTCTCGTAAGAAGCCTCGCTGCAGCATTTTGGATCAGCTGGAGACTTTTTAGGCCATATTTGGGACAGAACACAGAGACTTGCATTAATCCAGTCTGGAAGTAACAAAGGCATGAACTCATTTTTCTCAATCACTCTGAGACAGAATGTCCCTAATTTTTGCAATATTACGTAGATGAAAGAAAGTGGTTCTAGAAACCTGTTTTAAATGTGAGCCAAAGGACAAATACTGGTCAAGAATAACTTCAAGGTTCCTTACTGTGGTACTGGAAGCCAAATTAGTACCATCCAGATTAATAACAAAGCTAGACAATTTTGTCCCAAGTTTCTGAGGCCCAAAGAAAACAATCTCCATCTTGTCTGAGTTTAAAATGTTAAAATTTAGACTCATTCATGGAGCAGCTACTGCCCGGCAGCATCCTGAGGCTGAGAAACTGAACTTCGAGTTTAGGGACAAGTCAAGAGACAAGCGTCAACATCTCACTGACTTTTACTCATTGTAGAGCGCTTAGAGGTAACAGGATGAAAGACATGCCAAATTAGTCAGTGTTAGGGGGTGCATCATTGAGAAAATATGTCTACGTTTTGTAATTTTAGTTAAAACAAAGAAATACTTTGTATCTTAAACTTGTAAAATTACTCTTATGGCTTAAAATACATTTTATAACTGGAAAAGCACTCTGAGAGTGCAGACCTCTGCCAAGTATGACCAGATGATTCCCACTAAAAGAACAGTTCTATATTGATTTAATCTACTCTATACTATTTGTTGACCATAAAAACATTGCCTTAGGCTTTGGAATGAAGTTATTATTATTAGGTGAAAAGTGTGAACTGTTTTCCGCTAATGTAAGCAGATGGGAAATCCGTTGACATACTTCCGATTTGCCATGAACTCAGATACAGTTTGGTGCTCATTACATGTCTTTAGATAAATGTCTATTACATGTCCAACGCTGGCAAAAACATAACCTCCTTGGCAGAGTTAAGAAACCAAGAAATTCAAACTATACACTATTGCCGACATGGAAGGATAATTTCCGTGTAACCCCACATGACTGTTTTATCCAATCAGAGAGTGAATATGCTTTGTTTGGCTTCAGATCCAGACAGCAAAATCTTATCATTTATTGATCTCCCCTTTATCAATATTCCCTGAAAATGTAGTTTTTTTGTACACAAAGAAAACAAACAAACAATCGCTGGCAAAAACAGAACCTTTTTGGTGGAGGTAAAAATATATTTTTCAACAAAAATTATGTTATCATTAATGTTTTTACAAATCTGTGAACATTCAAATGATGTTGCATCTATTTGCTTTGCACGCATCAGCAACAAGTTCTGACTATAATCCTCAATTAGCGTTGTGTGTGATCACCAGCTCTGGCTGGTTCTTTCAGTTTATCAGGTACAAAGTCACAAAGGTTGCTTTTTTCCATTATACTCAAGTTTTAGTTTGCAAAGTTTGGGCTTGTTCTTGATTTAACAAAATCTGCACACCCTACAGTCACAGAAAGAGCCAAACCTTGGTCAAAAGCTTGTTATACCACAGGACCGTTATCTCAGGCATGAAGGCAATACTACAAGAGTGACATTGATGAATCAATGACAGCCTAAATGAACTGAAACAACATTGTAAATAAGGGGAGGCAGAAATTCCACCACATGATACAGAACTGTTTTCTGTAAGTTATTTATAAAGATTCTGTGGTTTTACATGCTGTTCAAACATGGGGTGTACTTTGTTTGTCTTGCTCTGCTTCTGCATTTTGGCTGAGATTTTACTAAATAAACAGTGATACTGTGAAATATTTAATGTGGCTTTCTTCTGAGGTTGTATTTACAAAAACCTGATTATTACTTTAAGAAAATCTGATTGGATAAACCTTGCATCTGAAAGGTGGTCATATTCATATTTTGAAGTGCTCATTTGGTTGAGCCCAATGAGGACTACTGAAAGCTTAGAGCTACTGTTGCATGTCTACCTGCAATCTTTATTTCAAATAATTCCTTTTTTCCATGTGCTAAAACCTCTGAATCATTACTTGTTGTAGGTCATCATAGGACACACTCACACACAAGGATGAAACCTCTTAATACGACTTAATTCACTTTGTAACACTTGAACTAAGACGCAATGTAGCTCAAATTTGAGGATTAATTAATGGTGAAAGGTATCTGTGGCAGTGAATTAGGTGCAACCTTCAAGCTTCGTGCAATACTCAGTATTTGATACAGATAATTTCATTGGGATATATTGGCTTACTTCTAAAAGAGAAGAAACACATAGACACTCTCAAAGGCAGACGCAACCTTTGCACTCTTTCCTTTGTACAAAAAACAGCTGTAATAGAAAGCCATTCACCATGACACGCTGTATTTTACATTTACAAGCAAATCTCACAACAAGTCAATCTAAGGTGGTATCCCCAGATGAGACTAGCTGTTTCACAGCCCATCTAGTCAGCAGTTGCTCGCCTTTTAGCGTGGCCTGTATCGAAGCAGAAAGGATATTTAGGGAGCAGATATCGAGAAAGATAAATGATGGGTGGCAGGATGGGGGGTGAATAAAGATGAGACGTAAAGAGAGAGGACTCATGTGTAAAATAGGTTGTAAAGAGCAGAGAGGTTGGTTTCAGTGTGTTTAAGAGCTTGGCAGAGGAGCGGACACCACTACTGCGACTGTGGCTGCTTGGGAATCGATGTGCGAGTGTCTGTGTACAAGTGTGTGTAAGCGCGATAGGGGGAAAGGGATCCAAGGTATTTTCCTGGCAGTTGAAGGACAGCTTAACGCCCGGCTTGTAAAAACAGCAGTGCAAAATGTTCCACATGCCAAAGGACAGCAGAGGTCACACACACACTCACACACAGATACAAGCAGTTGCATGCACAATAAAATATGAAGTGCAGACTCGTAGTCTTCTTTATTGGAGATCCTGTGGTGTGGGTGAACTGTCACTGGGTGGTAGGGCAGCTGAAAACCAGAGGATGTTTTCTTAGCATTTTCCCTGATTACATCCAATATTTTCCATCTGTAATCAGATTTTCAACATGTCCCCTTTGGGAGTGCAAGCCTGTTATAACTCTCACACTGGAGACCACATTGCCTCAATCGGCGCTTGATGAAATTGTGTTGGCCACAAATGAGCGAGGCTCCTTATTTTAGTTTGTTCACAACTAATAGCAGTAAAACGTGCAAAAGAAACTTATCTTTGCTTTCACAATAGATAATAGAGCTTACATCCAGATGAGGGAGGAACACTTTTGAAATGCTTGATTGATTTCATCAGTGTTGAACTCTGTGCAGCATTGAGTTCAGTAGCGGTCGTTAACCCTCTCACACACACACACACACACACACACACACACACAACTGCTCCTCTTGTAGTTCTTCAATGGGTTACATGATGTGTATTAGTTCGGAATTAATCATTCTGAATAAAATAATTGTTCTTTGAGTTTACATGAATTTATTAATTCCAATTTACGGTTTTCATGGCAACATTTTTATTCGTGTTCTCTTAATTCTGAAGTGATGGCAAGCGTGAAGCACTTATCGTATACCAGAAACCCACAAACTGTAGCCTTATCGGCTACGTGGAAACCTAATAAGAATCTTTTGCTTCAATTTTGATTAATTTTTTAAAGTACTAGCTTGTCAAAAGGATACTACTTCACTTTTTTGAGTAGTTTAGGAGAAGAAAAATAGATGGGGCAGAATATTGGAGAGGCAAACAAAAAAAACTTTATTGCACAGTTCTGCATTTACAAAACAGCAAGATGGAAGTCAGAAGACTGGATGTGCATCATTACAGCAGGAAAAGGCACAGAATGATAAGAATTAACTCAGAGCAGAATTAAGATTTACATGATAGATGAATTATTTAATTTGGCTTTAAAATAAGAATAAACCAGCCACTTTATTCTTATTTTAAGTTTAATTCTAAATTGTCAATTCCACTTGGAATTAGGTGTTTATAGTTATTTTTCATCTGTTTAAAGCTGAATTAATTTTTTTTCTGAACTAAAGAGTAATCATAATTGTCATGTAAACGTGGCCTATGTAGTCATTTCATTTATGTTGACAAAGCTTCAAGCTTATAAACATAGTTGGGCAGTAACTTCAACTTTTGTGTCACTTTAGGAGCAACATCGCACACGTTTCCCCTTCCCCCACTCGCTTTCTGTAAGCAATGATTGTCTTCATTCCTAAAAGACTCTCAGCAGGACATTTCTAAATGAGTGTTACAATCGCTTTTGTCTTTCTGTTGTTTTTCTTTGTTTCTGAAGACATATTTGTCCTAAAAGAGCAGAAAAGTACAGGTTACAGCAAAAATAAACATAGCTTGCCAAGCTGTCAGGTGATGTAAAAGCAGAAATGTTAAGTGCGTGATTTGCTGGTTCCATTGCAGATATCAGAGGTGAAATCATTCTGGTTTTGAATCTCACATGAGGGCATACAATGAAATAACACGACATTTTCAAAACAGATATCGACTGAACACCACTGACCTTCTAATTAATTCATTTTTTACTCATACACTATTATGATAAAAGATGGAGAGGGGGCACCACTGCCAAATGAAAACATTAAGAAATACGATATTTACTCCAACACCCAGGTATAGTTCTCAGAAAGATCCCATGTTAGGTAGAGAAAACAGATCCTTAAAAATTGGGATTTTGTGGAAATTTATAAGGAAAAACATAAACACTAAAAACTAACGAGCATAACTCTAATTTTGAAAATTGGAAACTATTGTGATGATAATCTGGTTTCCTTTGCAACAAAAAGTCATGTGTTTCAAATCTTCATATATGTGATTTCTTCACAGTAATGAGACATTTAGTGTTTTATTATACATAACTGGAAATTCTGATTAGTTTCCTAACAACAGGGTATAAATTTCTACAGTTCTGTAAAATCAGCAAGATAGCTGGACATGGTTCTAATGCCCCTAAAATGTGCCAAAATCACCTCCTGTTGGTATGTTGGTGAATTTCCTGGTGGATTGGATGATTACATTTTCCCACAATAAGAAGGTAAAAAGATAAAATCTATTGAAATTTCTACATTTCATCCATTTTAAAGTATGTGGTCAGGAACCTCAGCAGCATGCGGAAGATCCACATGCAGCTACGACAGTTTGGCATCACCTCTTAATACTGATCACAAGTCTGGTTATATTTTGCTGTAGGATGGTTTTGTTGCTCAACCATGAGCAGGCATTATGGACTTAAAAGGGGTGATAATGGCAAGAGTGGATGAATAAAAACACTACACAGTTCTCCCGTTGATTCTTCTGTAATAAGTTACATATTCTTTCAACACTAGCCAACAACACATATTAATCAAAACATTCAATGCATAATACATCAATACAAATCAGTCCATCATACTTTGTGCTTCAAATACTTTATCTACATGAAAACAGACTTGATATTGAATATGTGTACTCATATGTACTCCTTCATTCTTTTTAGCAGACAGCAACTTCTTGTAGTTCAAAACATGACATGAATTTCATGGCTACTAATAAACCAAACTGTCATGTAGAGCACGAGGTCTCCGGCAGCTAGTTTATTCACCAAACTGGTTAGCTAAACCCTATTTCACTAAATAACGGTGTGCAACACAAATTTTCATTGGAACATGCAATAAATTACACTAAGGGGGCAGAGTTACAACTAATGTGAAGTAAAGTAAATGTATGAATACATCCTGCCGTTCTTCCACTTACTCTTGAGTAATAAGTAAAGGGAAAAGAGCGTGAAGCCCTCAACTGCAGCCCTGAGGTAACATCAAGACTGAACAACAAGCTAAAAACATAGAGGACGTGCAGCTGACGTCACTGAGACTCATGACTTTTGTTTTGGGGGCACCGGCAAATCTTTAAACCAGTGTTATGGGAGATTTCAGATCTTACTTTAAACTGGGCCACAGAGTCATGTTACATGTCACATTAGCACGTCAGAATGCATCATGTAATCTTGTACCATGTAGACCCAAATAATTACTCAGTACATGATATGTTTCTTATATCTGAACATGATTCCTACCTACTGGTGACACAACAGTGTCTGCGTACTACGACACACTCAGAGCCTTTAAATGAAGATGCTCCCAAGTGACGGGTCAGAATTTGCTCCAGACTTCTGCTCTGTCAGATCTTTGGGCCAAAACCTCCTGAATTGCAATTCTGTATTTGTCTGTTTTGTCTTTATGTTTGTCATATTCTTCTGATTGTTTTACTCATTTTAAATAAACTTTGTTAATTATTTTTCACTTCAGAACCAGAGTCCTCATCTTTGGAAATCTAAAATTTCCGTTACACCAGTTAAACTCGGACAGATTGTAATGTTTAGTTTAATGCGATTTTAGTCTCCACATTCGGGTGTAGGAATATACACAGCCAAAAGAACGGCCTGTCGTTGTACAATTTACCGAAAAAACCGAGAGATGGGACAAATGGATTGTAGCTTTGAGACAGAGGACTGGGAATCAACGCTACCAGCAGATTATGCAGTTAACACTTTATATCAGGTAACATTTGTAAAAAGTGTCATGCTTGATTAAAAGACCATTAATAGACATTAAGAGATGATAACGTGAGTGACATCATCGTGTTTCCGGTGTTACAACACATCTACATATACATCTTAAAACACAACTAAAGTCTTTAAAACACTTTTGTAGAAATAATGACAATTAAAATAATTAAATTTAAAGCTGTGTTCATCACTTATGTCTAGCTCTCAATGGGGTCAGGGGACAGCTTTTGTTGTAACACAGGAAGTAAACATGACCAACAGTCACAGCCGAACGTATCTCACTATTTTAAAGTTTTTATCTAGCCGTAGAGGCACATTTTCTATAGCATTGTTTTAAGGAGATTATAAAAGAGGAGAGGCTTTAAGTGAAGCAGTGCAAGAAATATTTGCACAGAGAAACGTGTGAATACGAAGTCGCAGCAGAAGTGGTGGGAGAGAGATGCCAGCGTCTTAACAGATAAGTTTATAAATAATTTTCCAATTACGATCAGAACCTTAATGTACATTGTTGAGCGGCTCTTTGAAATATTCTATCAATGAAAAGCAGAGATTATAGGGATCGTTAATCCCAAGTAGAGCACACTTCTTGTAATATCTTCTCATCACTTCACCTTCTAGTTGTTCAACAAAATGAGATTATTGTTTGCGGGAACTCAATCCAGCTATTTCATATATTTTTTGCAAGTTTTTGATACCGGAGCCATTCTAGCTGTGTGTTTATTTATGCCAGATTCATGCTTTAGTTTGTCGGCTTGCAGTGGTAAGCACTGGATTCTTGCCCTCCAACGTGGCGACAAAAACATTGGAGATCACGTGACTGCACGTCCTCTATAGGAGCCTCTGCTGGCCATCTTCCTCTTATGAATAAAAACTGTAGTGGCTATGTAACTTAAACACATAAATTCTGCTTTTCCCACTCTAGCAAGATGTAAAGTTTTTGTTGTTTGACGAAGAATTTAATTTTTTTTTTAAAAAAAAGCAAGTTAATATGAAAGTGTACCTCTGTTTATTGAATAAATTTGGCTCAAAAACTAAATAAGGTCTATGGACAAGGGTCATTGGAAGTGACAGCTAGGGGTATATCTTCAAATGCCCCAAATCCTCCCCAATATTCCCTAATCCTCAAATAGACACAATACAATAATATAAAGTCGCACATATCCAGTCACAAAGCTCCACCTGGTGATGAAAATTTGAACCAATCCAGTATGGCATCAGGACAGAATGCATCCTGAGGTACTTTATTAATCCCAGAGGGAAAATCAAATCCTGTAGTCATTTGGTTCAGCTGGTTGGAGTTTTTTAGGCACTGGAACAAGGCAGGATGTTTTCCACATCACTGGTATTCTT
>JBAMHX010000024.1:15115292-15152246 GCA_037177515.1 Pseudomugil tenellus | reverse complement strand
GTGTGTGTGTGTGTGTGTGTGTGTGTGTGTGTGTGTGTGTGTGTGTGTGTGTGTGTGTGTGTGTTTGTGTGTGTGTGAAGGGGGTTGATAGCAATACTGTTTCATATCTTTGCAATAACAAGCCAAACTGCTGAAGCAGCTACACACAGTGGACAAAAGGAAAGTAAACACATACTAGTGGACAAATAGCTCACATTTGAATGAGTGTGTTTGATTTTAAACTATGGTCAAGGACCATTAGTTAAGCTATGCAGAATAACATGTGAGTCAAGTTTTCCTGTATTGACAAGTAAAACAGCCACTGACTAAGAAGAAAATGTAAAAACAGCAAAGGAGGGGGCCGCCATTAAAGAAAACACAGCTCAGAATGAAATAAAGTTTATGGTGGATGTTCAAGGCAACACTGCACTTAAGCTTCCTTTGAGTGGTGCCACGAGGCTACTCCATTGTGCTTTGAGGTCAAAGGTAAATGGTTCATGCAGACTAGAAGTTTACAATAAGCCACATCACAAAGCCTGTAGTTTCAGTGCGATAAGAAGGTGTGAACATGATGTGGAAGTTTCAAATAAAAGGCAATAAACTTCTACATTCGATCCAAGAGCTTATTCTGCAGGTGATAATCCCAGCTGTTTTTCTAAGCACATACTCATATGTATGCAGAAACCCACAGATGTAAAAAAGAAACTCCATTCCTCTGCAATGCTAAGGTTTGACATATCAGAGCACAAAACGTCTCAAAATTAGGTAGAAACAACTTCATTTTAGTCATTAGCTATTTATGTGACAATAGGATTTTGAGCTAATTATTGCATCACCTTATATTTTTCACCCACTCTGTTGAAAAACATTGCTTGTGTGCTTGGGATAATACGTAGCATGTCCCAGTTTTTACAAAGCTCTTGGACAGGTGGCTTCAAAGTAGCCCTCATTTATCACATGAACATACAATGGAAATCTGCATGCAGGACAATATGCATGAAAAGCTCGGGATTTATACATTTGGACGCAAGGCTGGGATACGATCAAATCTCACGACAGATCTAAGACCGTGCATGCAAGTATGAGTCAGTGTGGATTTGCTGTGCAGCACAGCTGAACCTGAAAATGGTTGAACAAACCGCACAAAAAGAAACTCAGCATCCAAGATTAAGCAGTCACTTACTCAGTTACTCACAATTAATCAATTTTGAAGAAAAAAACACAAATAACTTACTGATATTTGTGTTTTGCTGCTTGGAGAGTACACTGACACACTCAAAAATGATTTGGGAAAAACTATATGAAAACAGCCTATGCCCATACAGGACAATTAGAATAGTTTGCATTTAATAAATATGCATATAAATAATTGTACACAATTTGTAACAACAAAGATAAATACTCGATATAAGGAAATGGTACAGGGTACCAATTTTTTATTTTGTAAGCTTTAAAAAGTGTTTTTTTCATCCAAAACTTTCCTGTTATGACACCGGGTGTCGCCATGAAACCTGGTCACTCAGAAAAACTTGGTAGTTCACTGCAGGTCTTCTCTAACTAGCAAGCATAAAAGCCTATTTTAGAAGTAAGATTTGATTTGGTATAGTCACACAAATGTCTTCGGTGACGACACGTGCTGTTGTTGGATACATACACAACTTGCGGAAAGACTTTATGAATGGGAATGTTACGACCATTAAGTCACTCGTAAGATGATGCAGAGAGATGAGGTGATTTTTAAAACAATGGATCGCAGCGCTGAAGTTAAAACACCAACCCAAGATTCGTCACCTGCTCTTATTATTTTGTTGATCATAGACCGACAGACCTGCATCCAGATCTAGAATTATATCTGTGCTACAAACGATCACCAGAAAATTAGAGGCGAAGGCTAGATACCAGGAAGCAGCTGATCAGACACCTGCTTCCACCTGCAGCAGTGCAACACGAAAAGCCTTGTAAGTACTTTGAGGTATCTTTAACACTCATGCAGGAAAAGTCCACCGTTTCCATCACATTCTCTCTCGTCATTACCCACGCCAGATGTTTAGATTTGTTAGCGCGATGACTTGGCTCCATTTCACCTCTCACGACAGTAAATTTTCCCTCCGTTCTAAACAATAGTTTCTTCTTTTATAGTTACAGAGTTCATCGCTATCAACATTGTCACTAAAAACAAAGTAATTTACGATGACAACGTAGCTAACCTCAGCCCACTGCTTCATGTCGTCTACCCATTCTGTTAGAGTAGACAGATGGGCCACTCTCTCTGTCCTGTTCTGTCTTCTTTTATAAATAATGCGACCCATGTATCCATCATTGAGATTTGGCCATTGTTTTAGTAATGGAAATGTTATTTTTAATATTTTTCTGAAGTAGTATTACATTTTAAAACTGTACTAGTTAATTGTTATTGCTAACGTAGCCGGAAGGGGGAAACCGACCTCCGCTTAATTTATGCAGTGTATCATGGGAACGGTTATACTCCAAGAAAGTGGTGAATAACAGTACCTTGAACACAATAATGCTTAGCTAATGCAAATAAACACAGACAACATTTAGCAACATTTAGCAAAAAATCACCACATTAGACAAGTTTTTGTTTACTCCAAAGCCAAGGAACCTAGGCAAAAGCGTATATGTTGTAGCTTGCCTCTTAACGCCACAAATTAAGCAGCGTCTTGGCCAGAGCAACATTGTAAAAGACGTTACTGAGCACCAAGCCCATAAAATGAGGTTTTAATTAGTACAGCTTCTCAAAGTTGGATTTAAATCTACAGCAATATACTTGTAACCTCATTTGTGGAGAAATTATGTACTCACTGTCTGTAATCCTTTACTGGGTTTATTTTTAGTTTCTGTCACTCTTAAAATAATTGTTCTCTGGAAAAACAAAAGCATTATTTATCTGATTTTATCTAAATGCAATCCTGCAGTTCACCTGTTATCTTTTTTTTACTGATTTGGGATAAATGTGCAAAAAACAAATGTGTAAAAAAAATATACAAGAGATCTGAAATGCATTTAATGAAGAAATTGATATAAGTGGCTTAAGATTGTTCTGTAAGAGCAAAACTTGTAAGTGTTGTTGTGCTGCTGAAGGGCTGGTTTGCAGGCAGCTGTTTGGCTCGTCACCTGTAACTTACACAGTGATAATAATAGTTAACTCAAGCAAGAACAAAATTTTAACTTCAGATAGGAGCAGACTTACACTCATACAACAAATCTTTCAGATCAATGAGTTTTCTTGTAGTTCTTTAATTTTTTTATGGATGGACTTTTAGCCAAATGTTTCCTTTTTGGGTTTGACTGGTTGTATAGCATGAAGCAAAACATTATCACCCAATTCTTTGTTTCACCTTGTTAGTCAACTTCACACAAACTTAGTACCACCAATTGTACACTTATTTATGGAATAATGTTATTTAATCGGACAAAATCTGACCGCATGTAGGAATTTGGGGTGCAGAAGTTGTCAGTTTTGATAATAAAGCTATAGAGAAAAAAGTAGTTTGTCAATTATAAGATTGGACGTACAAAATTCACATTTGTATACATTGCATTTATCTTTCTAAAAAATAATATAATAATATGACCTAATACCTAATACCTTACCTAATAAAAATAATATTATATAATTGTATATCAGAGATCTCATAAGTTCATATATTCCAAACAGAGCACTTTGCTATGAGACTGCAGGTCTACTTGTGGTTCACAGAGTCTGTAAAAAAACGATGGGAGGAAGAGCTTTTGGCTATCAGGCCCCTTTCTTATGGAACCAGATCCCAGCGTGGATACGGAAGGCAGACACCCTCTCTACCTTTTAAAATAAAGCTTAAAACCTTCCTTTTTAACAAATGTTATAGTTAGGAATACTCTAGCCAACTATTAGTTATGCAGCCATGGGGATGTCCCATGATGCACTGAGCACTTCCTGTCACTTTTTCTGCTCCTCATCGTCCATGTACAAATATATTAGTACATGGACATCTTCTATGCTTCAAATTGAAGGATATGATATGTTTGCCACAATCGGAGATGGTCAAAGAGGTGTGGGGGTCTCGTTGTATATTGATCAAAACCTCACAAGTGATTGGTGAGCAATATGTCATTTGTAATCAATACAATTATGGTGTGTGTTACTGTGGAAATTGAGATAAATAATCAGTAATAATAATCAGTAATAATCAGCTACATATACAGTAAACCAGGATCATGTATTCATAAGTTTAGGGAAAAAATTATTGAAATGTATGATGGGATAAACAGCAGAAAAATGTGTTTTGTTTGCAGGGATTTTAACATTGTTTTTATCCTCAGATAAAAAATACAAATACAGAATTTGTTAATTCTATGTTTAGTTTACGACTCAATCCATCAATTTGAAATATAAAAAATAGTGTAACTTTGTTTGACAATATATTAACTAATGTTATTGAAACTGATGTGTGAAGTAGGCTGAAATGACATTTTTCTGAATATCATTATTACACTTTACAATAAAATTTGCCCTGCAGTCCATATAAACTAAATGTACTGAAAACCCATAGTTAGGGTATTCAAAAAGCTTGCATAAAGAAAAATAAGCTGTATAAAAATTTATTGAAAGAGAACACAGGAATCAGAACAAAAATGTAAAACTTATAAGAATAAATTAATAAGTATTATGCGATCTAGTAAAATAAATTATTATAATACCATAATGGAAGAAAATAAATCCAATACCTAGAACACTTGACGTCAAAATTGACTCTAAAACGGTTTATATTACATAGTTTTCTATTTAGCCTCTTAGGCTACAAATGAGGGAGAGAGTTGCTGGGTGATTACGTCACTTCCGCCATCACGTCTGAATTAAGAGATGAGAATAAACCTGATTCCATGTAAACCTTTTATCCAGAATTAAATTTTCCATGCAAACTCAAAGGTTCATCAATTTAATTTTGTAATTAGTAAATTCGGAATGAATAATTTGTAATTAAAAGCATCATGTAACCGTACACATTGTGTAAATGTATTTTTTTCTTTCTTAAAGATGTCTGTCTGAATAAACTTCAAACTTCCATTCATATTAAAGTGTTGACATTATTTCTCCTTTTTCTGCAGGTCTTCCTGGATGACAGCTGGAGTGTATATTGATCTGTCGTGCCTGTCCTCTCCACCCCCAATCATTCAACGCAGATTGCTGCCTTACTTGATTTGGGTTCTGCTAGAGGTTTTGCCTTCTTGTTAAAAGGGACTTTTCCTTCCCACTGTCACCTCATTCAGGCTCAGGATGCGAGATTGGATCGAAGTCAAGATTCAATGAAACTTGTTGGTTTCCCTTAGCTCGGCTATTTATAATGAACTGCCTCAAATTGATGTGTCTGCAAAGTGAGATGACATTGTTGTGACGGGGGGTGAACATGCTGCTTCATGGAGCCAGTAAAGATGTTGCATGATTGTTATAAGGTATTTCTTGGGGTAATTTACACTTATAAAGTAGTCTCTTATGTCCAATTTTCTTTTTTTTTTTTAGACAACCTGGCTGGACAACCAGTAACACCAGAAACAACAGAGCCAATCGAAGAGTTCATGGGATCAGGCTTTAGCTTGAACAGCTGTTTTCCACTTTGTCTTAGTTCGTGACATGTTTATTTACTATGGTGAAATATTGTTTTTGGAAAGTAAAAAGCAGATGTCCTTTGTCTCCACCCCCCTCCTTAATATTACGTCCATGAGCTCAGTGTAAATGCGTGTTTGCAGTGCAGCATGTTTGCAGTGCACATATGACAGTGTTTTCTGTTTACGGTGGGGGTGAAGGCATAGAGGAAAAGTTCACCCTGAGGGCAATCACCGTGATGTTAAGCCACTGGTTAGATATTACAATGAGAGTAAAATGGGGTTCATCATTCTCCTCTCACAAAGGTGTCTGTGTGTCCAACGACATCTGTAATGCCAGAAGTGGAATCGTATCTGATTAAGAAAACGTTTCACTCTGCTGTTGCAATCGCGGTTGGGCTCAGGTCTAGATGGCTGCCACCTATCTTTGTACTGCTGCACTTCATAGTAGCAACATACTTTTTGATGGCAAGTTTCCTGTCTCAAAAAAAAAAAAGAATTGTCATTTAGTTACTATGTATGGACTGTTAATCATGGGCATATATGGGTCACTTGTTGAGAATTTTATTCACACCTCAGTCAGAGGCTGTCCAACAATGACTATGCTATTTACTGTCACTCCAATCCTCTTCCACGTGACTGGGCTTCAGTCTACCAAACAGAACCTCCCTGTCTTTTTTCCACCACGCAAGTGAATATTTTGATCACAGTTTCTGAGAAATTTCTTCTCTTTGCAGATCCTCTCCACTCTGTGCTTTGACCTCAATGGGCAAAGGCTCTGAACCATGAATGTTTAAAGCAGGAGTGTCCAGCTGTGGACCTCGATATCCCTGCATTAACACACCTCAGTTAAATTAATGAGTTATTGTGCAGAACTTGATTGGTTGTTGGATCAATTTAATTTGAGTCTGCTGTGTTGAAGCAGGAATATATCAAAATTCTGCAGGACAGTGGGCCTTAAGGACTGACCTTTGATTTAATGGCATAACATGTCAATGATGAATGATTTCAGTCACTGCATTTATCAATGACAGACCGTTCATACTCTGGGACAAACGTTTCACCGATAGGAAGTGGATCTAATCCTAAGATCATTCCTGGAATCAGAAGTAATCTTATTCCCTGGTTTATTGGACAAAAAAGGGCAAGTTTGTCCTGAAAATATTTTCAAATGCTTAGGAGCTTATGGGCAAAGCAAGAGCCAAATTTCTACCAATGGGGTCCAGCTTGGTGTGAGGGACATTTGGTACCGTTTGGTTTAGTAAACCTTGACTTCTGCTGCATTTTACCCAAAACCTGTTAGGCAGTGTACAAGCTGCAAACCAATAGATGCATCAGTTTTGTAATAGTGTAAAGTCTTGCTGCATGACACCTTTCTTGAATTATGACCAAGAAGACCCTGATAAAGAAATCGAGGAGATGAATGCAAGACATCAAGGAGTTTGTTTTTTAAATCTTGGCATTTCAAGTACAAAAAAAATCTATCATATACGTAAGCATAGCACTTTTCCTGCTTTGTTCTCATTGCACAGGTAGTGATGATACCTTTAACAAATCAATAAATTGCATTGTATGTGAACTGTCACACTCCATACCAAAGTGGAACCTTCTGTGGAAACAAACCTATAGATTAAAAGGTGTCTGGGTTTTGGGATCATCCCTCCACCATTATGCATGAGAAATGGCACGAGGCATTTGTATCATGACTGAACATCTTAACTGAGATGTCCTATAGGAAATGTTTCAAACATCTTGTGTTTCAGCTTTGCAAAACTAGAGAGCTGATGCTTTCTCGCAGCATCTCTTCTAAAAATGTACCGTCTCATAAAAAAAAAAAAAAATTGTGTTTATCTTTAATTAATAAATTGTTAACTGAAGCCTGTAGTGGCTGACGTGTGGCTCCTGGGTGTTGGCACATGTCTGACTTATTTTTAAACTTGAAGAGTACCACACTGCTCATGTCAGTTTTCAATATTTATTCCCAACTAACTCATTCTATGCAGCAGCGAAATGTTCTGGGAAAGACTCTTACATTACCTAAGAGTTAACAAATACAAATGTTATCGTGGGAGTTCTCTGATTCATGTCAGACAGAAAAGTGATCATGTTTTAGAAAAATCATCATGTTTTAAGTGGTTTAGAAATGACCCTTCTGCTTTCTGGTCTTACCTTACCATCCATTGTATTGTTATAGAATGACATCAGGTTTTTCTCAGTGTTCCTGTATTTTGATTTGGTTCTTATAAAAACGAAGATGTGGTGATAAATATTGTCATCTCGCAGCACAGAGGTTCTTGATTCAAAATTTAGCTGGGGCCTGCGTGTTTGGAGTTAGCATGATCTCCATATGCATGAGCTCGCTCTTTCTACGTACAATTTCCTCCAACAGTTAGAAAATATGCATGCTAGGTTGATTGGTATACCCTTCCTCTTGCCTTTTAGGAGCTGGTATAGGTGCCAACTTTTACCTTTGCTGTAAATCATGGACGATTGGATCATTTGTGATTTGTGAAATGCTCATATCTGGCCAATCCCAGGGCACAAATGATCTGTCCCAGATAAATGCAGTGACTGAAATCCATCATCATTTACATGACACCCATGTCTTACCCATGTCAGTCCTCGAGGGCCACTGTCCTGCAGAATTTTGATATATTCCTGCTTCAACACACTCAAAGGAAACAGATTCAACCGCCAGTCAAGTTCTGCACAATTACTTAATTTAACTGAGGTGCGTTAATGCAGGGATATACAGAAAACCTGCAGGATGGTGGCCCTAGAGAACAATAGCTAGACGCCTCTGCTGTAAAGAGAGGTAAACGGAGAAAGAAGGAAATACAGAATGTCAAAAAAACCGCTACAGAAATAAACTTTTATTGAAACAGTAAAGCTACTAAGAAAACACAGAGGACAAGCGTTTATAGCAAGTCTGAGGTAAAACCGGTAAAAATTATGCACGACAACAAGTATGTGTGTGTGGGGTGTGTATAGATTTGTGTACAAAATATTATGACAGTTCTGTTGAGTGATGCAAATGCTTCTGTATCCCCGTCAAGATAAGAAGCAGACTAAAAGGACCCCAAGCACTGGGCAACCAGCAGCCACCACACACTACAGAACCAAGATGAAAGAACTACCTGACCCCACACCCAGAGAGCACGTCAGCATGCTGTGGGTCATGCCTGCCCCACTGCCAGCAGTCAGGCACCCAGGAAACCACAATCCCTCCCACTCCCAAATCCACTCACTTTGCTAAAACTTCCTCTCAAACTGGACCCAAAACAACCCTCCAAACTGATACACCCACCCCTGTTTATTTCTATTTTAATTCACATGACAACGTATCAGCACATTGTCTGTGAAGTGCATCTATTCACCCATAGTGTGTGTGCAAGCACTAACAATATGAAATCGTTACAAGCTGAAAGCAGATACCCTGGTTTTGTTCTTTTAATGGTCCTGTTCTGTTTTTGTTATTATGACTGCCTGACCCACCTGAGGAGCCGAAGGAGACATTATTCTCTCATCTCTTCTCATAGAAAACCATAAGATATTGTTTCCCTTCTGTATTCTCACCCTTTTGAGCCACAGCTACAATTTCAACTTGCTTCCTCCTTATTCCTGTTTTCTTCTGTGGTTCATATTCTTACATGTGACAAAGAATCACACAAGCCAACTTTTAGAAAGCTTCCACCTAACATGGAAGAAAAAACAACTGCACAGCTTTGTTTTGTAAGAATCTTTTTTAATGAAACACAAAAAGGCAATAAAATTAAGATAAATACTTTTTCTTTTTGTACATGAGGAAATATTTAAGTCATATTTCCAGATACTGAAATTACATAATATATTTTAGTAGGCTATCTCAACCATACAAAGCCGATTCCAGTGGGTCTAAAATATAAAACACAATGATGTTGCCTCTGTCAAAATGTGATGTTAAAACTGAATCCAGTGTTTCTTAAAGAAAATACAGCTTTTGTAAAAGAAAAAAAAAATTAAAGACCCATAAAAGTAATATTTCAAAACTGAGTTTCACATTAGATTTCATTTAAAGCTTTTGCTTTGCAGTGTAACAACAATGTTGTTAAAAGTCAGTCAACATCTTAAAAAAGAAAAAAGGCATTCATGTTCTTCCCCCTGTACATCCTACATACTGACAACAAACAGTCATTTCAGGCTTGCATAAACAAGATGATAAACATAAAAACATAAAACACACAGTCATTTTTGGCAAAGCAGGAATAAAAGTGACAAGAAGCATAATTTGTGATTTGATCCTTTATATTGATTTCTTTTCTTCTTTTTCTTTTTCGTCTCTCAATATTGTCCCATTGATTCGCTCTGATTGTCCTTCACAGTCACGTGATGCAATTCTGGTTGCCATAGAAATATCAAGTGCATCAGCTGGGCAGTCTGTAGACAATGTCGCTGCAATGCTTCCTAGAGGCTGTCATAGCAACGCTGGATGAAAACAAGCGGACAACAAGAGGAACTCTATATAATGCCTCTCAGATTGCAGGGGTCCCGGATTCAGATTTGATTGAACATCTCTCAAAAAATTGTTTTCATCTAATGCAGTGAAGCGCAAACTGACAGACGCTTTGGTATGTTTCTTTTTGCTGCCAGATAAATATCTACATTTTCTACAGGAATACAGGCTAAAATAGATAAAGAGCAACTAGATTCTTTAGGATCAAAGAACAGCAGAGATGCAGCTTGCTTTTCCAGTATTTGTTAAAAAAAGTTAATGCACATTTTAAATCAAACAATGAAATAGAATGAAAAGAAAAAGACTTTTGGACACATGTAAAAAGAGCTTTTCTCATATTTCCCTATAAAAACAAAAATATCCCAAATACAACTACAAATGATTACAACCATAACGTTGTTACATCAGTCGCAGAGTTTGACCCAAAATCCAAACCTCCAATCCTGTTCAGTGCGTTGAGAGAAAAGGAAACATAACACCACCTCCCACCCTCTGCTGTAGCCCCCATCCCACCCATCACCCTAAAAAATCTAAATAAAATAATCTTCTCTGCAAAAGAAACAAGGAACAAGAACAAATATATATGTATTCTATTTACATTGTATTATTCTACATGGAGTGCTGTACAAAGCGGACACACTCACTCATGCACGCAAATGCACACACAGCTCAAATAAACAATCCTACTGCCTGTACATGTGTCCTCGCATCCAGACAGCAGGATACGAGAGAGGTATTGATGTGTATGGCTTGAAAGGAGAAAAACATTGTTCTGTGTTTACGTCGCATGGACTAAGAACTACATGTTAAGTACTGGATTAATTAAAGTATCGCAGACATACCCATGCCACATCATGACATGCTCATCTTGGCACACACATGCATGTCCACACCCACTATAGAAACACACGTACACACACGCATTAAAGCGCTATTTACTTAGAGCTCATTAAATGTCAAAATGGGATCATCGCAGCCACCCTGCAAAAACACAGACATATTTAAAACACAGTCCATATTACAGTGTTTATTGGTCCTGTTGGGGATCTCTCAATCATAGTTGGACTACCAGTATAAAATCAATAAAACCATTTAAACCAGTGTGGTTTACAGAAAGTCTCTCCTTACTATAATGGTTCTTCTGCTCTCAGTCTTTGTTTCAGAAAGCCATGCGTGCCGCCCTTCCTCCATTATACATCCAATCTATTACACTCTAAGGTGCTCATGTCATGGTTCTCAAGTTTGATGGTGCCGTTACAAGACAGCCACAGGGAAGGCCAAAAACCTCCCACTGTGACAGGGAGCCTCTGTCCACATCTGCTAAAGAGGTCAAATCTGGCATGGATCAGACGTTTCCTCAGAACAAACAGGACTCCTGTAAGTGCCACCATTTTGGGGCTTTATCCACTGGACTAGCTCCTTCTCTTGCGAGAAGCAAATCGGGAAGCAGAGCCAAAATTCTTTGTCTCGATTTGCTTTTATTCTCAGTTCTTTGCTGAAGGACCAGGCTAGAACTCCGGGGATCCAGTCACATTTTGGGTTTCTCCTCTGGATGATGGTGCTAGAACAAGATGACCGTGCCGTCTGCACTGATCAGCTGGCCTGTGGTTGGTTCGTAAGTTCCAGCCAGATAGAAAAGGTCATTGGCTGCGCTGCCTGACTTCCGTTCACGTAACAGGTGGTCGTATTCAGCCTTACTGACCACCTGGCAGCAATGAGAGATGGTCTGCACATCATTCTCGTCTTCATGACTTGATTGATACAAGGCATTCTGATGGAGAGAAAACATGAAGAACATAAGGAGAAAAATCTAAAACAACCAAAATACAAGAGAGAAGAAATGGTAAAAAGCTTGATTGTTGTGTTTGCAGCATCTTTAGACTTAGTTTCACTCCATTCATTGAAATTTTTCATTAATCTGTTTATGGCGGTTGCTGGTGATAAGTTTTGCTTCCAGAAAAGCATCCTTATTGCTTGCAGCAATGTAATACACACAGATTTCTGTTAAATGTGGATGTTTTTCAAGAGAAAAACCATCGTAGCAATTCATACTAAGAGCCAAGAACTGTAAATGTTTCTGTAGTTCACAGTTTACACCAGATGGGAATAAAACAAAACAGCAAAGTATTTATAAATGATCTTTCCCTGCACTTTCTAGTCTTTACCTTGCCATCCCGGTGTCGCTTTCCCAGGCGTGTTTCCTCCGGGTGGTAAAACCACTTGACCCTGACCACCATGCTGGAGCTCCATGACTCCCAGAGGCTCTCCACTCTGCCCACGTAGGGCAGCTGAGGCCGGCCAGGTGACAGGAACACAGCGCAGTCTCCGACACGCACCACCTCCTTACCCCGCACGACGGCCTTGTAGAAGAGCTTACGGGCTTTACCCTTCAGACCTCTCCTCTGCCAGAGAAAGATAAAACAGCATTTTCACTTACTTTATTTAGCATGAAGGATTTAGTTCACTACCTACATTATTAAATGGATAAACGAGAGTTTTTCTGTGTGGCTTATTGTAATCCAAAATGTTTGCTAACTTACTGATGATATTTACAGTCAGTTTAAGATTAAGCTAAGTTTAGCCTGCTGGGGGATTAATTTTCCATGTCAGGAAGCATCCACACTAACACATACAAACTAATCTAGCAAATTAGTGGAACTGATGTGGACCCGGTGAGTCTCTGATTGTTTAAATGAAGGCAGAACATAGCAGATGATAAAGATACCCCCCATTTTTTGCAACCAGAATCAGTTATCATAACCCTTTTACAGACTTATTTTATCCTATGTTCTTTTTCCAAAATAACACAAAAGAGCTGACTCAGCTCTATGGATCAACAGGATTATTACATTTTCCTTTATACTGTTTTCACTTTGAAACACATTTTGAACCACAAAGAAAAATGTATTTCGCAACAGCTACATTGCACATTAGACTTTATATAACTTTTTATAAAAAGATATAAACAGATGACGGGCATATCTGGTCCACTTTCAAAGCAGCTCTCTGAGGCAGAAATGCACCACTTCCTCAGTCAGTTTCATTGATTTAAGGCAGCAACACAGTAGTCACTCTAACTTATGCATCCAATGGGATTGATTTGTAGTTACATATAACTTCTCTATATCGAATAATGTTTACAGAGTAAATAATGTGACAGAACACACCATGAGGGAGTGGGCAGTTGCTCAAGCTGTTTTGCTTCAGGATTGTGACTTAATGCTCATGATAGCATTTCAGTCATAAACCAAACAATGCGTACCAACTCTTTGGTAGATCAAATATCGGCAAAATCATGCTGTATTTAATAATTACATTTACTGTATGTAATGGTTTGGTGCAGCACAAAACGCAGCAACTATCAGTACTTAACCTTAACATGTGAGCTTTAATAGATCACGTAAACCCAAGATAACGGTTTCAAAACCACGTAGAAAATATGAAAATGATAAGAGTGATAATTTAGGGAACTTTGTGTTACATGTTAGGTACATAAAATGTTAAATTACAACCCAAAGCTGTCCTACCTGTGTGGGATTGCCAGACCACTTCCAAAGCTGGCGTCCAGGCAGCATGGAAGCCATTGTGGTAAGAGACTCTGGGGAAGACATCCTCTGCTTTTTCGCCAATGGCAGGTCCTTTGAGGCAGATTTCAGCTGCTGGCCCACAGGGCTGCTTTGACTTTTATTATGGCTGTTAGGAGTACTGTCTTTCCTTTTTAGCTGCGCCTTAGCTGTGCTGCTGTTAGCCATCATTGTTCCTTTTGACAAGTACTCCTTCCTATCTTGTCCTCTGTCAGTCCTCACCTTTGACCCTCCGACAGCCATGCTGCCTTTGGCCACATAGCCGTGAGTTGGGGCTGAGGAAGCAGAGTTAGAGGTGGTAGGGTCAGGGCTTCGAAGGTCAGAGTTCACGCTCTGCCTGTTTTTGTGTTTGTCCTGCTGGAGAAGAGCCCGGCGTAGCAGCACAGAGGAAGACTCTTCATCAGAGGAGTAGGAGGAGTCGTTATCAGAGGAACACAGAGATGAGGAGGAAATAGACCCAGAGGAAGAAGATGAGGAGGAGGATGAAGAGAAGCAAATGGAGGGACGGGACAGAAAACGACTACCACGATGAGATGTGGCAGCTGCTCTTCTCCGTGCCTCTTGACCATCATCCTCATCATCCTCATCCAGTTCGGAGTAGGAGCTGGGGCAGTCGCTGGCATAGTCCAAACTGTAATCCCCTCCCTGTACTTCAAGACCAGCAGAGAGAAGATCCGTTCTTAGCGGTGGAACGCCCTTCAGAAGAACCTCAGACTGAGGCCCAGCACCGTCTCTTTCACCTCCACCCTTCTTGCCATCTCGCACCAGCAGAGAAGGTTGGATGTATCGCAGCGGTGCGCCTGCAGAAACGCCGCTTTTTAGTCCTCGCCCTCCACCTCCTCCAAGTCTAAGCAAAGCTTTGCCATTCTTAGTTTTAGGAGACGTCACTCCTTCGTGGTCAAGCTTTACTAAGTAGTGCTTCCTGTCACGCTCACTCACAGGCTTACGGCTACCAGCTGCCGTAGCCATAGTGACAGATGAGGAGCAGGAGGACTCCCGGAGCCCCATGGAAGTAATGTTGGTAACTGGTCTCCCAGCTCCAGAAGTTCCACCCTTCCCGAAGGCAGAGTAGCCATTAGCAATGCTACTGAATGAGTCCACTTCAAAAGGAGATCCAAAAATGCTTTTAACAGGGGTTGGTGGTGCTGGAGAGTGTGAAGCAGGTCTATGAAACAAGCCCAAGTCTCGCTCTCGAATCTTCTTCTGGCTCTTACGAGAGGTCCCATTGAAGAGGAAGAAGTCCACCGGTGGCCTCTTCTTGGGCACAGGCCGGCTTAATAAAGAACTGCTGACTGATACTGGAGTTACTGGAGTTGGTATGCTGGTTGTCTTCGGCACAGAGTGAATTTTTTTTGGTCTACCAACTGTAAAAGAAAATAAGGGAGAGACAGAGAATAGAGCAAGGTTGTAAGTCAATATGAATTTATGATGAAACTAAAGGCTTTGGTGAAACTTAATCGCTCTCCCTTTTATCTTTACCTACTTTCAATATATCCATTACTAAAACAACAACAAACCGGGTAAACCTGTCTCTAGCAACAGCGCGAGTGTCATGTTGAGTTTGAGATGAGTTACATAGATGTTGCCTAACTTTACAAAGGACGCAGATGACACTCCATAAAATCATGATTAATGTGGTTATATGGAGGGTAAACGGCAGGATGCAAGCGAGTAATCTTAATTTATGAGTTTTTCAGTTTATGTAATGTGCTCATTTGGAGGCATCTGATAAGAGCTGACGGTTGCAGCTATAAATGAGGCCCCGTCTTAGGGATTATGATATTGCATGGGGGTGCTACATGTTTCTCTACACAGGAATGTATGTTGGAGTTAAATTGAATTGAATTGAATTGAATTGAATTGAATTGTAAAAAACTATTTTTTGCTTAGTTTGTAAATAAAGATCTTCAAGGTTTTCACTGTTTTTTTTTTTAAAACCAAAGATTGGACTTTAAAATGAGGGCACAGATGTCAGATATCCATTTTCTCCCTTGTCCCTACCTGGTCTTTTTTCCTGGAGCTTCCCTCCTGCGTCCTCATTGGTTGGTTTCTCTGTAGGGATGTCTTTTTTCTCCAGGATGGAACCCAGTCGACCTCGACGACCAGGAGAGATCAGGAGAGCTGGAGAAGATTCAGCACCTGACATAAAAGAGATGTTTGGCTTATAACAGTCTTCTTCTGTCTCCAAATCATGCTTCACAAAATTGTACTCACAACGGATTTGGTATGCTGGAGGCAAAAGTCTGATGTTAGCAAGAGAGATCCTTCCTCTGTCTCCATCGTCAAACTCCACCATCACACTGCCATCCTTCTCTTCCTCACCTGAACCACCCGAGCCACATCACACACAGGAGAAAATTAGTTGCTGGAGATGGATGAGCGTCCTCACTCGATGGATGTTGAGTGGGGTTATTAGCATATATAGCTTACCACGGTGGACATATCCAGGGTAAAGGCAGCGAGAACGTTCGCTCCAATAGGCACAAACTCGTGTCCCTGTGGTCAGGATGGCCTCAGTCTGGGGCCGCACATCCAGTACCTATAAACAATAAAATGTAATTCAAAAGCAGCCACAAAGCTAAAAAATGCCAACCAATATGAGCAAACTTACAGCTTCTTGTAGTAGCTGCTCCAGTGAGTAGATCCTGGGGCGATTTCCTCTCTCACCTTCAATGACAACACTGAATCTGAGAGGAAAAAAAAAAATAAATGAATTATTTCTTAAATTAACCAAGATATTTTTAACTTCAAACCACCAGAATAAACTCAGAACAAGAGTAAATTCGCTCTACTCTGACTAATGCTGTCCACCATTCGTTTCAACTCACCGCTCAGTAAGAAGAAAATACCCTTGACAGTAGGGTATTTTTAATGGATAAACTTGTATGTCTTCTTTTTTTCAGGGGATGTGAGGCTCCTTTGTCGTGTACAAGTGACTACAAAGCTGCAAAGGTATCTTAATATTTCTCTGTTTGACGAGGAGTTATGTGATTTTGGGCATGCCTCTAGATGTTTAACTGGTTTTAAGCCAAGTTTTTAATTATTTAGTGTATTTTGAGCCTTAACCTCGAGGGTTTTTCCAAAGAAACTGGATCACCACGCCGGCGAGTCACTCCGATTTTGATGTTTTAGATATTGCTGGCAAAATCATTAGTAATATTAGCTAACTTGCTTAAGCAATAGCCATGGACCACCTGTGTCACAAGCTTTCAAACAAAACATGGTAGAAACCACCACATTGCTTTCGTTTTAATGTTTCTGGACTAACAACAGGAAAGAGGGGTCTTACATGTCCGGCAGGTCCAGGGTTTGAACACAGGCCGCGTACAGAAGTTCATCCTCTTTGGAGATAAGGATCTTCAGCCCGTCTACTAACATCTCTTTACTCAACACACAGTTTGGCAGAGCTGAAGACAGAAGGTGGGGTTGAAAGATGGATGGATGGAGCAGATAAAAGGTGAGATATACATCATGTGTGACAGTGCTGAATCATTGCAATGTGATGAACAGAACAGGTACAATAATGGAAAAACAGCAGTTTGTATGCAAGTGTGAGAAGAATGCATTAAAACCTGCTTGAGTGTGTAATAATGAATGATGTGTCAGTGTTTATGCCTACCAGGTATTCTGCAAGGCATGTTGGGAGGAAGATGTGTCAACAACTTATCCTTCAACCCTTCCTGCTCCTCTTCTTCCTCTTCGCCCTCAGAGAAACTGCTGTCTTCATTCAAGCAAAAGCCATCGTTAGCTGCAAAGCTCTGTAGGAGTCGACTCACAGCATGTCCCTTTTCCTGAGCGGGAAAGAAAACGTCGCATCAGCGGGCAGAAAGCAGGATATGATAGCATTTCGTTACATGCACAGATTAATTAACTGTAAACAAAGCAGGCTACGTTTCAGGTGGTTTAACTAAAATGTGTCAAATGTGACTGCAGGCACCAACGACTATTGTAATATGATACTTTAATTAAGCCTCCAGTTCACCTGGAGGTTAAAGGTCACGGTCAGTAATAACTGATAGGATTTCAGCTTATTGTTGAAGGACATTTCACTTCAGGTGGACACACGCATACCTAAACACACACTACATTTGCAACCATCTCAAAACCAGTTTAAGCTAGTCCGTCCAAGGATGACAGATGAGTTATGATGGAAAGTCAGCTTGCCCAACAGGTTCCTGCTTGCATTTAGGCTTACCAAAGAAGAGATCATAATAATAAGTGTATGAAAGATTATGTGTGTGTGAGGAGGGTGTCTCTTGGAGTTTTCCACATCAAGAAGCCATATATTTTAATGGCAGAGGTTTCATCACCACAGGGCATGGATGGTTATTTCCTGTTAGTTCTTGTATACAAGTGTAAGCATGCATGAGTGTGTGTAGGTTTATGGCCAAAGATTATCTTACTTTTGCTCTGTTTGGATTGGAGTTATGTGTTGGACATTCCCAAATGATGATCCAAAGACTAAAGCAACCTCGGGGCTTTTCACATTTAAGTAAATGCGTTTCACCAACAGCTGCATGTGCTGATAAAGCAAACCTGTCATCTGTCCGGAGAGTCGTTTACATACAATATATTCCAATAACAAGGAAAAAAATTTACAGCTGGTGTAAAGCATCTCATGAGGGAGCAGAAGTTTGTGCAGAGCTGTCACACTTCCTGGTAGGGTGTGGTTCACTTTTAAGAAGCAATGAGTCAATGTGAAGTGAGGATCTTACAAAGTCTTCTGTTTGCCTCGCCGCCTCTACTGTTGGCTCTTCAACAAACAAGAAGCATTTGTCTGTTTGCTTGTGAACTCCCTTTAAAAGTAGAGCAATCTTTATGCTCACAACTGTGTGACAGCAGCAAGTTATGGTGATACTAATTATGTAACCTTTCCGTAATACCTCTTAAAGAGGCAGTTGGTTCATAACTTTCCCGTTTCAGCTGCACGCCCTTGAAAATGATTAAATGGACGACTACAAAGCACATCGGTTTGATGTCCCGAAAACTGACACAATATTAAATACAAATAATTTCAGATTTCCTGCTGTAAGAATTCAATTCAATTCAACTTTATTTGTACAGCACCATTTCACGACAATGTCGTCAAAAGCCGCTTCACACAGATGGGCCAATTCATATGCATAAAGGACAAATCCTGGTCAAGAACTCCAAGGTTCCTTACTGAGGTACTGGAAGCCAAATTAATGCCAACCAGATTGATTACAAAACTAGACAAACTTGACAAAGTTTCTGAGGCCGAAAAACAACGACCTCAGTCTAGTCTGAGTTTAAAAAAGAAAATTTAGACTTATTCAGGTCTTTATGTCTTTAAGACATTGTTGTAATCTAATGGACTGATTGTTTTCATCGGGCTTCATGGATAATTAAATCTGAGTATCATCTGCATAGCAATGAAAATTAATACCATGTTATATTACCGAAGGCAAGGGAAGAATATGTTTATGTTATTTGTTTCAACATAACTATGGAACGTAGTGTTTACTATATGTCTCACTTAGGGCTGGGTGATTAATTGATTTAATCGATTAATTCGAATTTGTTGTTTATGAAGATTTGTTTTTAAGAAAATCAAGATTTTTTTTGCCTCCCCACCACCTTTTGGGTCTTCTTACATCAAAATGACATCAGCATACTCCTGCTGATTTTCCACAAATCTGGATAAACACATCAACATGGCAGCTAGTAAAGAAGAGCTTGTTTCCAAAAAGGCCAGTTTCCTTTATTAATTGGAACTGGTTTGGTTTTGCAAACATGGATTTGGAGCAATAAATGCCTCATTGGAAAATCTCTCAAAACAGCAACAGCCTACAAAACTCCACCAATAGACAATCCATGGATTATTTTCACTCTGTCCCCTAAGAGAAGCCGGGCTCGATGGAAAGCCGTCATGAACGTGATCCAAAACTGAAAAGCCTTTTTGAAAAAGAATAGTTTTTGTCATTTGTATTTTTTTTAACTGGGGGGGGGGGATCGATTTAAAATCAGATCTCGGATTTGGTTTGAAAAAAATCGCAGAGTTTACTTCTAGGCCATATCGCCCAGCCCTAACCTCTCTACTATCATGCCTTACCTTTCCCTGTAACACCTGTACTGTAGAGGACTTCCTCTCATCGTCTTTGCAAGTTTGAGTCAAAGTTTGATGGTTTCTGTAGCTGTCACCAAAGTTGCAGCCCACTGGCAACACACCCCAGCTGGGCAGACAAGCTCTGTTAGTCCCTGGATGGTCTGGACGTTCCCTCTCTATGCTGGCGAGGCTCGACCTCCTGGGAATTCTCCTCTGGAAACCTGTACAAGGCAAGCCCCCTATGCCTGAAGATGAAGAGAGAGCAGCATGGAAATAAAAAACTGTGATTAGAAGTTGTGCTTTTTGTTAGAAAAGACTAACTAACAGAAGATTAAGAAAAGAGCAGAGAAATAAGGATTTATGTCCGCATTCTCATTGTAAATTAATTCACGATGATTATAAAAACCCAGCAAAGTTAAAGTAATGCATGAAATATCTCACCAGGATGTACTGGTCTCTTACTCCTGACTTTCTGGTTTGCTTGTAGCTTGGAGGACTGTGATGAAAAGGACAAAGTCCCAGCAGGGTTTGCAGAGGCTTCTTTAGAGGATGAGCTAATCTTGGTGTCACTCGTTCCATCTTCACTGTCATAGCTGCCCTCCTCCTCCTCTGTGAGATCACAACATCAGTATGATCAGTCAGACCGTTTCAAGTGATTTATATGTAAACGGTGTTAACAGCCAGCGCTCATTTGATGGGATGTATTGACAGCAAGCTATCAAGAGTCCCCTGCATCTATGCAACATCTCACAAGCCTGTGGCTAAACTTGCATAATCATGACAGCCTTAAACATTTGGCAGGGTTGAAGAAGTGGGATATTTTGTTATATATATATAGCTGCATAGCTGCATTAATGGCAACAAAATAATTTGCAGCTTAATTCTTAATTGCAGAAACAAATGTTGACGTGTGCTGCGTGCACACACAAACAGATTATTATTGGCAGCTGTGCGTTGCTGACTGCGGAGGTCGCGTTGGGTGTCAACACATCTCTGACACACTTGTCACTTACATGGCATTCTCGTCAACACTTTCCCTCAGACACACACACTCACACACATTTAGCTGCAGCCTCCCCATGCCACCGAGGCCACAAGATAGATCCAATTCTAAACTTTTCCCTAAGTTTTTTTTTAGCTTTGATATCAGAATATCAGACTGCAACGAAAAGGAAAAAGTTAGGATAGATGTGATAGATAGATGTGTTTCTCTTCCACTCAAAGCCTCTAATGAAGGTATTTTCACGAGGTTGGAGATAGCGAAGAAGGGCGGGGGGGGTGGATTTGTGTGACATTCTGGAAAAGGCCGGAACAGGCTCATGTTACTGTGCTCGGATAAGGGGCAGGGGTGGCTTTGCTGCATGCCTGTGGCAAGTCGTTAACGGTTTTAACAGTGTGACAGACGAGCTGGGAAGTGAGAGAGGGCCCCCGATGACGGCAGACATCTCACTTTCAGATGTTTCATTTGCACACAGAGACACAGATAGATGCACACTCAGAGAAATCTCACACTGAATGGTCAATGCTCATCAGCCCGTCAGCTAAATTTGCACTGCCGGGCTCGGATGATTAACTGCCTAAAAACCCAGCTAGTTTACAGTGTGCAACATAGAGGCTGTGTTGTTCTACAAATGTTTTATCCAAAACTAGCTTGCAAAAGAAAAAAAGCGGAATTATTTTAACAGCATACTAAATTTTCACATAATAAAAGGTCAGAATAAGTAGCAAGAAGACAAAGCAGATTACATAAAACATACAACTCCACATAGCGGTCAAGGAGCTCGGCCATCGGATGCACGTGAGATCTGGAGTTGACTGTGGACACCTCATCTCAGCTGGCACACAGTACCCCCCAGGGCCAAAGCAAACCCCTCATGGAGCATCACAGACTGTTGCTTTATGATGTTTTATGATCAATTACTTTGTGGAAGAACCTGGTGTTGGATCTACACAGAAACTCACCGTGATCTGAGCTCTCACTGTCGCTCTTTTCTTCCCTCGCATTGTGTTTTTCAGATGCCTGGTTGTCCTTGAGATGAGCTCTGTTAGGGTTGATGCCCATTAGCACTTTGGGTTTTCGACCCCTCTTCCTCTTTACAATTTGATCAACTCCTCGATCCTGTTGCAGGTCTGATAGCAGAGCACAGGACAGTTCATTTTTTAGGTAGATTCAACATAGTGGAAGCAAATTTATGTGCATGCGTTCTTTCCCCACCTCTTCCCCCTTGTCTGTAGTGACTCTTTGTGGGGTCTTCCTCGCTGCTGTGTGGCACGCCCGCTGACGGTGTACCACGCTGGGCTACAGCCTTCTGCTTCAACTGGGTCGCACGCCTGGCCAGCCTAGAGCTCAGGGCGGTGGGCCGACCTCTGTGCTTACAGCGAGCTTTCATCTGTGCAGAGAGAGCAAAACAACTAATTACTGACCCATTTCCTTCTGCTAATTGAAATGTCCGGGAAAGAGAGAAAAAAACTCCAGGAAGTGGCCGCCTGTGTGTGTTTGTGGTTAAGCTGAGAAGCTCAGCAGGACCACTGACCTGTGCTGAGCTGATGCTTTTGAAGTTGTGGTTGGACACTGAATTCCTGTTTTTTTCTACCAATAAATTCAGCCCGGTCCTGAAAAAAAATTAAATAAAATTAAGTCAATCAATAAATATGAATATATACATTAATCAGATCTCAGAAAAAAGCAAAAAAAAAACAGTCTTCATTTTCATGGATACAATTCGCTGTATTTCTGCTTTTCTGCTCTTTTCGTTCTAGTTTCACTTCCATCTCTGGTGGGTTCTTTCATTGTTTCCCACTCCTACATCTTGTGTCTTTGATGAGGTAAGAAACAGGTTTTGACGACCGTCTGCACAGTGTGACGACGAACAGAAATATTCAGCGGCCGTGCGAATACGAAACTCAGCTGAATCATCACATAAAAGGGTAAAAATGATCTGGTGTGAAGAAGCTGTACGGGAGAAGAGTGAAACAGAGGGAGGAGAAGAGCAGTGAGGGAGTGAAAAACAGAGAGATGAAGCAGTCTCGGGGGAGTCTGTCCGTTGACCGGAGCTTCAGGGCTCAATCGATAAACACTAACCTCTATCGAACACTACTCCACCCTCCTTCTCATTCTCTCTGTCCTTCCTTCACTGCCTGCATGGGCTCTTACACCACAGGCAGCCTACACACACACACACACACACACACCATGCTAGCAGCTGGTGTCTGAAGCAGGTGAATCCTATATTCCCACAGTGGGAAGAATTGGCTCTCAGCATCTCTGTTCCCAGGAGAGGAGGAGAGGAGGAGTATGTACATCCAGCCCACATCTCTCAGATACAGTACATCCCCTTGGCTCCAGTTCAACGTGAGATTTTGAGATTCTTGCTCACTTTGCTTTGACTAATACTCTTAATGCAAAAATATTCTTATACACTTAATATAATCCATTTAATTAGTTTTGTCTCTTTATTGCCTTACTTTAATGATGTTTCTTTAAATGTTGTAAAAAAATTGTGAGTCTAGGAAGATGTATATGATTAAAAACATATGATAATTATACTAAGAAGAAGAAGAAACATAAAAAATTAATAAAAAGAATAAGAAGAAAAAGAATAATAATAAGTAGAAGAAGAAAAAGAGAAAGAATAATAAGAAAAAGAATAATTAGTAGAAAAAGAGAGACTAAGAAGAAAAAGAAAAAGAAGAATAATAAGAAAAAAGAATAATTAGTAGAAGAAAAGAGAAAGAAGAAGAAACATGAAGAAAAAGAGAAAGACTAAGAAGAAAAAATAATAAGAAAAAGAACAAACAGAAGAGTAAGAAGAAGAAGAAAAAGAGAAAGACTAAGAAGAAGAATAAGATAAAGAAGAAGAAAAATAATAATAATAATAATGATAATAATAAAAAGAAGAATACATTTTTTCTGACAGTACCCATGCATGTATTGAAGCACTTCACACTTTAGGCCTTTGGTAAAATTTCAGGAAATTTTACATGATACATCATTTTGATTTGAGGTTAGTTTCAGTATGATTGCTTCTCACTTCCAGTTTGTTGAGTTAAAAAGGGCCCATTTGAGTTTAACTGGAAAGAAAACAGCAAGTCCAGTAACATTAGTCTGAATCAATCTGTGTCGTTTTTCACATTTTCACAAACTGCGTTGAAAACCTAGAAGTCACCATGAGTGAAGAAAGCGAGCAGAGTTTCACTTTGACTCTACAAATGTCTTCAGGAAGGAAACACCACTTGCATTATTATCCTTATTTGTATTTTTCACCTTTTTTTTATGGCAGCTTTTTCACCTCACATTCAATTGTGACTAGACATTTGCCCCCAGATCACTTGACTCCATTTGGAGAATCCTGTGGCTGACTGGGGGCAAAATCTCTGAAGCTGGCTGGGGGCTATTATATATTAGCTCATCCTGACATGAATGCTTAGGTGTTTGCCTGCATTGCTTATGCATATAGAAAAACAGTCTATTTAGTTTGCGAGATTACTGTTCCTCATCATCTCTCACTCTGTTGACAGTGTATTTCACCCTCCCAACCCTCACGAGAAGATGAAAGCATAAACAAATGATACATCGCTTGTTAATAACAACAGAAATGCTGCTCAGGCACGTAGCGATCGGCTTCGCTAATTAAACAAGTTCTCTGTGTGTGTATATGTGCTGCAGCATGTTATGACTAAAGGCTTTCATTGTCATTTTCATTAGCGCTTTCTAATCATGGTAACCGTGACAAACCTTGAGTTTCTCTAATCATTTTATCAAGGCGAGAGGTGCACATGCTAACAGAGGTGGGGCATCATGAGAAAACACATGAATACCGGCGGCGTGCACGTATGTGGCGGTATTAAAGTTTGCACGTCTAAGGTGTTAAACAATGTGTGCTTGTGTACGGCAGCATGTGTGGAAGGTGTTGGCTCATTTATCACTGTAATAACTGCACATCAAGACTTCGTCCAGATGTGTTAATATATGCTGGAGGTTCACATAGAATCAGGACATAATCAATATAAGTGATAAATATGATTAAAAGTGATTAATGGTGATTAATGAAGCCCTTATCTCCATTACCCTCTCTCATTAAAAATCACACTCATCTCACAGCTGAAGCTGCATAACGCATTGTGTGACTGTGTGTGTGCGTGTGTGTGTGAGAGAGCGGCTTATTCCAGAGCCCAATCAAGCAAATCATCAGCTATAGAGCATTTGAATCAATTCAGCTGAAGAAGAACTTCTTGAAAATCAACCGTGCCTTTCACTAAAAACACAAACAGAAATCAGGATGAATGAGCTGGGCTTGCCAATCACACTGATTATACTGACGCAGTGTCAGAGGACTGACCTGAGTCTTTTGGAGCTCTCCGTAGCAGCTGGGCCAGGGGTGGACTTGCGCTTGCGGGGGCGGCCAGGACCCCGGCGAGAAGGGCTACGAGACGTCTCGTCCTTCCTGTAGTGAGGAAGACAAAAAGGAAGAGGAGGAAAAAGAGGGAGAGAGATTAAAGATGGAGTCAGGACGGCAGAAGAAATCAAGAAAGGGGGGGTTGGGAAGTCGTATCGGCTACAGGTCAAACAGCATTAACTATGAGCAGGCAGCAAGTCCTGATAAATCAGGGGGATGCAGCGTGAAAGCAGAACTGTGAATGCTGGAATGCACAATTCAGTGTGAACACAAAGAGATGTGTGTGTGCGTGTGTGTGTGTGTGTGTGTGTCATCTCTGCTCACTGGTGGTCGTGTTTCCTCTGTAGTTTAGCCAGCTCTCTCTGTTTCTCTTTGTAGCGGCGCTGTAACTCAGCCAGCTGGACACGCATGGCCAGCTCCTCCCCTCCCATCGTCTCCATGGAGCCCTTCACCGGGCACACCTGACAGACACACAAACACACACAAAGCAGAGGAATTTAAATGCTGAACACAAACTTTACTTGAACAGGCGGCGGATATGTAACCAGCTTGTGTTTGGTCGGCTTGTTGCAGACTTTCCAATGAAAAACAAAGCCTGATCTCTAAAACAGCTGATGTCTGTTGAAGGCCTCAAGGCACCGAATTTGGGGGCTTTTAAATCAATCGGTAAAATATATACTGTATTTTACACATTTTGTCAATTCTCACAAGTGTTTTATATGTATAGATATAACATCAGAAGTATTGTTGCAGAGATATGGTCATTTTCTTAAAAATGCAATTTGCGCAAAAGGCTTGTTTTAAAAAAGAACCTCTGCTTTTGCAGATTACTAAGAGCCTGACATTTTTTTCTAAAACACCTTGTAATAATTCCAAACTAAAAATAATATTGCTTTAGGTTTTCTCAAGCTAAATCTTTCTTATTCATGTAGCATTTATCCAGGGATATCCAACTCTGGCCCTCGAGGCCCACCGTGCTTCGGACCTTTTGATGTTTCCCTGCTGCTTCACTCCAGACTCAAATTAATGGGCCAGTAACAGACATGTGCAGAACTTGTCACATATCTCTTCCTTTTGCACTTGTGTTGTGCTGCAGCAGAGAAACATCCCATACCTGCAGGACAGTGGACCTTGAGGACTATAGCTGGGGATCAAACCACATTATTAATGATATATTTTATATAATAATTCAGAACTATGTATGTATCATTGCACACACAGTGGTACAGATCATTGTATTGTTTTACAACCTTCTCATAATACTCATATCTTTTTTATATTCTTATTCAACCTGCTGCCTTTATCTTTGTTCCTTGTTATATGTATTGCTAGTATTTTAGCAAGTAGCTTATCATGTTTCTTATTTCCTGTGTTCATTTAAATTCTCCTGTCCAATGATTTATTGGCTCTGATGTGTACTAAGATTTAATGTACTCTTTCCCTTCACAGTGATGCACAGCAACAGGATTTTTTTTAAAAAAAAAACTATGTTAAAACTAACTGATGGCATCTCAATCATTCCTGACAACCAGTTAACAAGCTCCCACATGAAGCTATTAGATAAAATCCAAATGTAAATGACAAGAAATGTGTTTGGAATGTATTTAAGGTTATTCCACAACAGATCTGATGTGCATTCATTGCTCAACACGTCAGCAAATCAAGACTTAACGTGAGTGATTCATGGTTGCATTAATGCACAAAGCACACACTGACTGAAGCCTCACCGGCTCGTGCCGAGGAGTCCAGCCACACTTCCTGCGCAGGTTAAGCCTCTTGCTGATTGGACACTGCTGGTCAGCCCCCACATCCGCAGCCCCTCCCCCCATCTCCAAGGCTCGGGCAGCTGCCAGTGTAGCCAGACTGTGGAGGTCGAAGGTCAACATTTCCTCACCTGCACAGGAGACAGGTTGTTTTGGTTTAGATTGGTACGTTGCATAGCAGCTGAGGCTGTAAAACATGTGTGCTGAATAGATTTATTCCTGCGAGCGGTGAAACCATGCCTTGGAAAGTGGAGATATTTATGATATTAGCTGTGTAGTTTATTTGATGTATACTTGTGTTCGTACCTAATCGTACACACAGACACACTCACGAGGGGGAGTGCGGCGGGGAGGATGGATCTCTACATCTGTCACTGTCATTAACTCTGTCATTGTCACAGCACCAGCAGATGAAACAGAATATTCATGAGACGGTCCACACGAATGAACGCGCACACACTAACCTATGCGAGTAAACACACACGTTCAGAATACACACAGGCATTTTCGCTGAGCTTCGCAGACATGGGGAAACTGCACAAGTGTATGTGGGGTAGAAGTGTAGAAAACGAGAACAGCGGGTGGTAGAAGGTGGAGGAGGAGAAGCGCAACGCTGTGAGAAGGAAGGAGGGATGGGGGTGGGGAGTAAAGGGGAGGAGAAGCAATAAGAGGCAAAGTGTTTATTGAGCTATCTATTTATTCTCCTACATCTCCTCATTATAGACATGGACAGAATCCAATTTCCCCTTCGAGAAGACGAGGAGAGAAGATGAAGAGGAAAGGAGAGGTTTCGCTGGATCGCTCAGTTGCACTGGAGCTGTAAGACCTACTCACTGACATCTGACATTATTAAAACCTGCGCGCACGAATGGGACACGGAGGAAACGAAGGAAAGAGGTTGTGAAGGAAGAGAGTCGCTGCTGGCGGGAAAATGTGAGAAAATGCAAGAACGACAGGTAACTCAACAGAGAGAGCAGAAAGGAGCTGGGGGATGTGGCTTTGTCCTGTCCTGGCTTGCAGAGGTCAATGCCATCTCATCTGTCTGCCCTCTGAGCCAATGGCACGCTCCGATTACCCTGACAGGATGACATCACCGCTGACATCACCACACCTAGTGTAGTATTCTGGAGGATGGCCACAATCGATACATACCTTCCGCCCACTGCATACCACACACACTTACACACTGAAGCCTGCACAGCAATAACACCATAGTATGTCTCTAACAAGGGTGAAGGGTGTAATAAGAGGAGACACAGGGGATTTCAAGGGGAGAAACAAAAACAGTGAAGGAAAATTAAAAACCATTACAGCTGATATGGCATCATTAGAAGTCATTCAAGAAGTTTATTGAGATGAAATCTCACTAGAAAGGAAAAGGGAGGGAATAAAGAGAAATATAATGCAAACAGCTGCTCTATATATGTCTATTATAGACGTTATGTTAATTAATTAAGAAGAAAGAAAAATTATATCTTAATTCCTTAATCTGTTATTGTGATTTCCAGAAAACAGCTGAGATATCCATCTGGATCAAGAAGCGCCATAAACGCATTTGTCTGGGATCGGTTTCATCTCCCAAACGTATTCACTAAGACAAAAAAACATCAGCAGTATTAATAACATTCTCTGCGATGAGGCCAGAGCTGGTTTTAAATAAATGTGCTGCAATTTGGAGAACGCTTCCCACTCCACGACAGGACTTATTGATTTCACACCTATTACACATGCTAACCACGTGCGCGCACATGTAAACAAATGCACACTCACACACCCGGTATCTCTCTTGCACACACATCCACAAACAGCAGCTGAGCGACTTATGATTTTTACACTTATTAATTCCGTCAACAAGGCTTGCAGAGGCAGGATTTACACACAAGATTACACTGGTTTAAAAAAAAAGGAATTAAAAAAAGAAAAACAGGAAAAAGAAGCGGGTGAGGGGGAAAAATAACAAAGAGGGAGGAGGAAAGGCGGGAGCAAGCGCAGGCAGGGTGCAGGCAGCCTGGTGAAGGAGAGCAGGGATTCATCTGGGATTACTTAACAGTTTAGCCACACACACACACAACACGCACATCGCTCACAAAACATACTCATGCAGATGCTGGCATAAATAAAAACACTTTCTCTCCGAGGGATGAGAGGAAAGTAGGAGCGCTTACAGGAGAAGTGTTTTAAAGGAAAGGGTCTAATTAGCAAAGCAAGTCGCCAGCGCCTGGGGGGGGGTCCCACTGGACAGAAGGTGTGTGTATGTGTGTGTCCTGGCTTGTGTCTAAAGGTTAGTTTGTGTGTCCATCACATGAAACACAAAATACATGCAGACTTCCCACAGGGAAAATATGGTCTATGGCTAAAGACGGTGTCACAGCAAAGGAACAGGGTCGTTAATGGATTGAGAGGGGGGGGGCACCATTACAAGCATCTGGATTTCATACGTATCAGACCACCTTTTTAGTAGTTTTCTGTAAGTGTGGCTGTTTGTCTACGTAAAGGAAGTAGTGTTGTGCATTTTCATTCTTCCTGGATTTAAATTTTTGAGTATTTAGTGTTTTTTTGTAAACAAAAACAAATATTACTGCAGATGTTTTTTTTAAGTCTTACCTTCAGTGTCTTCATCTTTGCTGTCCCTGCTCCTCCGTTTGATTTCCAACTCAGCCAATTCCCCCAGTATTTCCATTCCATGGTGGGATAAAGGACATGGTGACTGTTCAACAGGTGCAGGAGGGTACAAGGCATCTCTGGTGGCACACAGCGCTGCAGCGATCAAGAGCTCCAAACTCCACATGTAAGCCCCTTGAAGCTGAGCGGCTGTACTCGTCATGGGAGGGAGGACTGGGTCATTGGATAAGGAAGGGACAGGAGAACTACATGACAACTGTATTTGGTCTTTCCTCGGGCTTTGGCCGCACTCCTGCTCCTCCTTATTTTCAACGATATCAAAATTCTCTCCATGTTTGCAACTATCCTCCTCCAGCCCTCCTTTCTCAGGTTCCACAAGCACAGAGAAAGAACATTCAGTTGGTTCAGGCTCCATTTTCTGCCCTTTATCCTCCACCATGCCCCCTTTTTCATGCTCCCCGTCATCCTTCTCTTCTTTGGATAGCTGGGACTCCTCCAGGCCCAAGCAACCTAGAGAGATATCCACTTTTAGGGTTCCGCCTGCTGGGCAGGCTTGATCTGGGACTGGAGCCGGGAAAGGGCATGGCGGTAATCCAGAAATCTTGCTTTGGGACTCTGAGATGGCACATCTTTTTGTTTCCTTCCTTGCCTCCTTTGTAACTCTATTCTGCGATCCCACCACTTCAAAGTCTCCTCCATTCTTTTCTTTCCTTGCGTCTTCCACTCCAGAGAGGGGCTGGATGTGACATGGGTGTGGGAGGGACTTGGATTCAGGTTCTGCTGGCTCTTCCTCCACCATAGGCTGTTCAGCCAGTTGCGCTTCAGGAGGTGAGGGCCTGGCCTTGTAACCCATGGCGATTGGAGAGAAGGTATAAACAGGTGGCAAATCTGAAAGGAGGGGAAAAAAAAAGAGATTCTGACATAAAATATATGACGGTCAGGAAAAAAAAAATCTCTTTGTTTTTAATTCGTTGTTATTCTGTTCAGGCAGCGGGGAAGAAACAATACATTAATAGCGAAGTGCAGAAAACAGTGTTTTTGAGTACAGAAGTGTATATTTTATACAGTCTGTGTGTATGTGTATGGGCGTGTGCGTGAACCTGCGGAAGTAGAAGTGTGAGGATATAGATCTATGTGGGATATTGATGACGCCCCACTGTTTTTCTATGATTGCAGCAGCAGCTCTGTCACCCCTGCTCTCTTATTATTGATGATATCCCTCCACCCCCTGACAACACAGCCAGATGAATGTGTATTCTTCCGTCTGTTCTTTCCAAGGACCACTGAAGGATAAGTAGGCTCTGTCTTAAGATACCACTGACCTTCCTTTTGTGACACACATAAGCGAACTGACAGGTCACACACACACACATAGAGTGCCCATATGCTTTCTCTAACCTTAATGGCTGGCCTGTCCACTGTCCCTCTTTAGCTTGCACAGAAAAAAAAAGAGTGCACAAATACACTCAAGGACACAGAGTAAGGGATGCTTCAAACCATTGCTACAAAATCAAAAGAATACCACGCTTCAAAGACCTGTGCCACATTTTTGCTGCAGCCTCCATCTCTATGCACCTTTTTTTTTTTATCTCATTTTATATCTATCCATCTCTCTGCCCGGCTTGTCTTTAAATTTTTTGTTACCAGACAGTTCAACCTGCTGGTACAGTTCTTTCAATTCAGAATTTGAGTTCATTTAAATCTCCACACGCATACCTGGCTCCAAGGATTGTGGATAGTCCTGAGGTGGTTGTCCTTCTCCTCTGTCGCTGCCCCGCTCTAGCCCTTTAGAGATGTGTGAGGGAGCCGGACTGAGTGCCGGCGACCGTGGTGCTGCCGCAGCCGGACTGGGTGCAGGGGTCAGAGGATTAGGCGGGTGCAGACACGTGGAAGGGGAATGGTAACACGGTGACTGACGGCTACTGGGACACAGTCCTGGAGATGGTGTGGAGATCTTGGGTGGAGGAGGGGTGTGAGAGAAAGGTTTGGCTGCATGGGAGGACACAGTAGATGGAGAAGATGAAGAACAGAGAGTTCTGGAATCTGAAGATTCATGAGGAGAGTCTTCTATGGCGATGGCGTGCTCCTCGTGTTTTCTCTTTGAAAGAGGAAATAAAGAAAAAAAACATAAGCAACATGACAAAAAAATGTTGAAACTAGAGATGCACAATATATTTGTTATATTATCGGCCTATTTTTCAATTATCGGTATCGGTGAAATGGGTCAATAGCATCAACCGATATTTATTCAGGACTAATTTTGTGTGTGTCCGGAGATGGAGCGGCGGTATTTGTTTTGGGTACGAGACAATGTTAGTGATGCAGAGCAGCATTGTGAGGTCCTTCAGTACATATGTCTTCATATTTAAACACAGATACCTTTGGAGATAAGCTGTACATCTGTTACTGAATTTTAAAGGGATTACTTGAATTACCACAATTTTGTGCTACGACATGAAAGAAATAAACATTTGAAGAACGAAAACTGCGTTATTTGGTGTTACAGAATCGCCAGAGCTACTTAAATATCAGTTTTTGATCCATGCATCCAGCAAAAAACTGCAGATTATTTTAGGCCTAAACATAAAAATATGTGTAAGTTATCAGTTATCGGTCATGACAAGCAGAAAAATATTGGTTACCTGTAGAAATCCATTACTCTTTAGGTGTAATTTTTCCATAAATTTTGATTAATTGTTGAGAAATTTAGTTAGTTGCCCTTAAATGCCAACAAACAACTGATTAAAGGTCTGTTTTTTCCCTTAATGTTTCAAAGAAATAGGACTCTGCATCATTTTAAATTTCTTTTTGTTTTCCAGTTTGGCAATAAAGTGTTTCTGTTTCCAGGCTTACTTGTCCTAATGGTAGTCGGTGCATGTGCTCCATAGCTCGCTGCTGCTGCAAGGCATACAGCTCCTGCACACCCTGCCGTAGGAATGAGGAGCGAGAGTAGAGCGGATGGTGCTGGAGGTGAGGGGGGGGGCCTCTGACTCCGTACACAGGGGGCCATAAACCTGGCTGCTCCATAACCTCTGCAAAAAATATGAGAAAAGAGTAAAAAGATGCTAAATTATGTATTTAGATGACTGGTTTGAACAGTGCGGCAAATTGTCGTTAGAGATTTTGCTTTCTAACAAATTAAATAAAAAATTATAAAAATGAAGATAAACCCTGTGTTAATGCAAAATTTCGCAGTCACTGATGAGTTCACAGACAGTTAATCCCAACCAGCTGGTTTAACTCTCTTTTCTAAAAGTGGTGTTTCTCTGTACAGGGAAACACATGTTTGTCTATGAGCCACATACAAAGTCAAATATACTCATATGCTCATACACTTACATCAACACACTCTCAAACACATACACACACACACATCCCCTCCTTGGCTGCCTTGTCGCTGGGAACCTTTGTTCTGTGAGATTAGCCTGAGTGGGCTAATGTTTCCCAGGGGAAGGGTTCAGTGGATGCACTTCCCCTCTCTGCAGGAACTCTCACGGAGCGAGTCAAGGGAGGTGGGAGATAATTAAATTTCACAGCCTGTTTGCAAAGCAGCGTTGACACACACACCACACACACACCACACACACAGAAACAAATTCTCTCTCTCTCTCTCTCTCTCTCTAGCAGTCGCTAAGACGTCCAACAAAACCTTTAACTTACATTGTTTCAGACATGAACATAACTTCATACTCACATGCACACACACACACAAAATCACCCAAAGTCCAGTCCAACCACGTCACTTTTCAGCCATATCCAAGATGAAATGCCAGTTCGAATGGTTTGCATAATGCCGGGCACATGCAGAGGGGAGCAATGGAATGGCTGCTTCCATTAATGAAGCTATAAAACATCATCCCACTGACAGAGGGACTTAGTTGAGCATTATATTATGATTAGCCAATGATAGTAAAACTCTAGGAGTGAAACTGCAGCAGCTTTCATGGTCCAAATGGGAAGAAAGCAGGGGGCAGTGGGGCTCCAAGTATAAGTAAACAATAATGAAAGCAGATTATGCTGTGTCTATCCGTCCCATTATTCCTGTAAGAAGATGCTTATTGTACCAAGGGGGTGATGAGGCCCAGCTTCTGCCGGAAGAACCACAAGGGGGGAGTTAGGGTCTTGACTAAGTGACCCCAAGACAGGCTGCAGAGGGTTGGCCAGACCAGGTGGGAAGCCGGGACTCATTCCCACATGGCTCAGACCTGAAATAAAGATACACACACAACACTCAAATGAAAAACACAGTCTTTCTTTTTTTAAATGAAATAAACATTTTTTTAAAAAAAAAAAGATGGCAAAAACATTGAACATTATAAAAATATAATACTAAAACGTCTTAATCTGAGAACAGCTTTTTGTTAAACTCACTGTATGAATGTCCCATCCAGAGGGAGGGACTTCCTGTCCTTTGCATCCAGTGGTGATGAGATGAATGAGCATGTGTTGCAGGGTCCGCCCCTAACTGGCTTGTTCCTCCAGGGACCAGAAGGTGAGAGGTCAGATCACCATGGCAACTACTAGAAGGGTGTATCCTTGCAAACTCCACGCAGTCCTTGTTTTCCCTGTCGTGGCATTAGATGAGGTGAACTTTGTCATTATGTTGATAATCCCTCTTATTCTAATCATCACCATCATTATGTTTATTATCTTCATCCATGTCATCTTCATTACCACTACTACCATTATAATCATCAAGAAAAGGAAATATGAGGGCAACAGGAACAGCCATCATCTTGTGCCTGGTCTATGAGTTCTCATTATATGTTTTCTTCCCCTAATATAACTACATAATAAGCCTGATACTTCAGAGACATCTGTGTTAGTCCCTGTAACATTAATGCACCATGTCTCATCTTAGGGAAAGAGAGAGAGATGGGAAGCAGAAGAGTGAGAAGGTACAAAAAAACACATCAAAGGGTGAGAGGAGTAAATGGAGTAAGAGGCTGAGAGAAAAGTGAAGCCTCAGAGTGAGAGACAGAAGCAAAGAGAATAAAAGAATTGCAGCTTATCAGATGAGAGGAAAACCAAATAGATGCTACTGCAAAGCACATGTGTAGCCGCTGGTGTTTGTGTCTTTACCTAATGATCATTTCTCTGTCAAGGTGATGAAGACTGATCTGTTCTTCTGTCATTCTCTTTCTGTCCTCTGCTTCCCGGCCAAGAGGATATACAGGACGCGACACCCCTGGATCACAAATAAAACAGGACAAAGGTGCTAACACTTTCCTAATGTACACAAAATATCAAATCGTGGTGTTTATTTTTGTGAGAAATTGCATCAGTTACATCTAAAAACCTGGGAAGCAATGAAATTCTACAGCAGATTTAAAAAAGAACCAAAAAGTAATGAACAGAAGAATAAGTGCATTAGATCTCACCTTTTATGCTGGGTAGGACTCTACCCTGTCTGCTGTGTCCAGGGGTGTTGTCCGGAGAGCGATGGGGCGGCCTGGCTACTGCAACAGCAATACCTACAGGAGGCTGTCGGACCTCCCCTTCGCCAACCTCCCCTGCCTCTTTCACACCTCTTTCATTTCTTTCTCCTTCGTTGATAGAGCCCCGGCGAGGAGGGAGAGACTGTTTTGGAGCGTCTTGCTGGGACGAGTTGTTTTTAGCTCCTCCTTTGTCGACCTTTTCTGATCTTTCTCCTCCCTTGCTGAGGCAGCCCAGACCTCCAAAGGGGCTTCGCTGTGGCAGCATCAAAGGCTGCTGGGAGCTGTAGTTGATAAGGTACTTCATGGCGCTACCATCGCTATCAGCAGTGCGTGATGAGGAACGGGATAGTGGCGGAGGCTGTTGAAGATGAGCCCCCTTACCAGCTGGATGACTGCCTCTTCTCTGGTCTTCTTGGTGGCCCGCTCGAGGCCCCCACGAAGGTGCCGTTTGATTCCCGTCTCTTCTCCTGTCCTCTGTACTTGCTGCTTGGTTGCTGCTCTGCTGATGACGTATTCTGGCAACCTTTTGCCCTTCCCTCTGAGTCGCTTGCCCCAATCCCACCTTCCCATCAGGACCTGATAGAGAACAGTCCCTGAAGGGAGTCGTGCCAGTATTGGGACCATTTTTCACTGTACCTTGTCCAGCACCGCAGAATGTCTCCTGGGTATCTAAAGGGAGCGAGGGACGATACACCTCATCCACAACGTCAACATCCCTACAGGATGAGGATGTTTCCATGCTGCAAGACCGCAATTCCGGTTGAGAGCCCACATTGGAGCAAGACTTCTGTTGGTTCCAGTCAGGAGGTTTGTCAGTTTTGTCATATCCTATCTGCTGTTGTTGTTGAGCTTTGTCCTTCTTCTGGCAGCTACTCAGCCGGCCGTGGTGGTGAGAGGGACTTTGATAAGACCCCTCTCCACTTTTATCTTCTGTTTTTCTCCCAGCTCCTCCAGCTCCATGACAGTCAAGGGCCACCAAGTCTGCCTGCGGCCCAACTGAAGGCACATAAGTTGGGCCAAACACCTTTCCCTCCCTGCTGGACACCACAGTGGTCGACGCTGGATCTTTAGAGGGTGTGAATGTTAGAGGCGGAGGAGGGCAGTAAAACTCTGGGTGTGGATGGTGATGTGTGTGATGTAGCCACCCTCCAGTTACCGTAGAGCCCATATGCAGGGCATGAGGAGGTGGTGGTGCAGGAGGTGGGGGCATGGAGTAAGAAGCCACCGAGTGAGAGGTGGGAGGAGCCAACATTGCAGCCGTAGCTGCTCCACGTCTTATACATTCAGGTGAAGAAGTTGAAGATTCGCTTATCCTCATTTCCCCATTTATGGGTCCATCTTTTGAGTTCTGCCTGCCACCTCCGGATGGAGGTCGGCCCACCCCACCACCGCAGCTGCTTAGTGCTCCTCCTTTACCTCCACAGCCAGCCTCTCCCCCCAAGCCGCTGGATAGTTTACAGGCACTCATATGTTTCACTCCTTGATTGCCCAAGTCACTGTCTCTGTAATCCTTGTGTCGCTCCAGAGAGTGTCGGTGATTTTCCTCCCGGCCCTGAAGTGCAAGGTGAGGAAGAAGGGCATGGTGAGGGTGGGGGTACGCTTGTTGGTGGAGGCCTGATGGAGTAGTAGCGGGGTTGGTCTGATGAGAATGGTGATAATGAATTTGCTGTTTGTCTTTGCTCTCCTGATGCCGCTCCTTGCTGCTTGATCGTTCCTTCTCTTTTGACGAAACCCCTTTATCACCTACATCCTTGTTGCTCTTCCCACCCCCTCCCCCACTATCCGTCTCTCGGCTGCAAGAGCCAAGCGGGTGGCCTGGGGCAGACCTGGACAGCGGGGGAAGGCTGTGATTGGTGGAGAGCAGCGAGGGCTGAGGAGGAAGGCCTCTCAGGTAGAAATGATCTACGAAGAAAGGAGAAAAATTTCAGAAGGTGAGAATTTCTAGGAATATTCTGCAAAGCAGATATTGTAGTTTCATTAAAAGATCATTTAGAAGTGGTATATGGTGA
>JBAMHX010000024.1:15080811-15106957 GCA_037177515.1 Pseudomugil tenellus | reverse complement strand
CAATATATATATAAGCAGACTTTAAACAGAAAAAAAATATTGAATAGAAAGAGACAAAGCTTAAGTTAAGATGTTTTGATAGAACGTGAAAGACAGAAAATTTTTCAGTTTTGATTTACCTCAGCGGAGAGTTTGAACGGACCTGCACTTTTTAGGAAACCTGTTCTTCATGTGAGGAGCACAAAACTCGCCTCTCTGTGTTTAACTTTGACTCTGAGAACAGAGAGTACATTTGACCCTGATGACCCAGTGACTGGTAGGTTTATAAACTAGATGCATCCTGAATGTATTATGGTCTCTAAACTATTCAGTGCTTTATAAACTAACAGTGAGATTTAGAAGTTAGTGTTTTGACAGGCAGGAAGCCAGTCTAAAGGTCTTAGGATCCACTTTTTTAGTTTCTTTAGTTCTTGAACAGCAGTGTTCTGGACACGCTGCAGCTATCAGATGGAGTATCAAGAGCTTTTTACTCTAAATACATTCTTTTGCTTTGTGTTTGGTTTGTAAAGTGTTATAGGAGCCAACTACTAATGTTATATGGATGCAGACATTTTTTTTAAATTCTGCTGAGATTTCAGTCCTTTAATCCTTAAAATGTTTTATAATAAAAATTGACATCACAATATGGCCGCTCCGGTTCTGGTCCGAATCCAGGACTACACTAAGATTTCTGGTTTTGTTGCTTGTTTTCAATTTATTTGTTTGAAACAATGTGCTGACTTTTAATTTGACTTCCTTGGCTCCAAAACATTTATTTTAGTTCTGTCTGAACTAAAGGAAGGAACTTCTCACACAACTAATCTTTGATTTGATCAAAGAAAACATTTTATCAGTTTGGATTGGATCGTAGTCTCCTGGTGAGATAGTTATGTAGATTTGTGTGCCATTTGTATGAGTGATTGGGAGCATGTAGATGTTCAACATTGTGTTACATACATCTAGTCAAGACGGTCCGACTGCTAGTCTAAGTCATTATCAGATTCCTGCCTCACACTGTTTAAAATCAGGTTTGATGCGTCCTTTTTTTTTTTTTTTTTACTTTGAGCCTCCAGGTGTGTATTTAGATAAATGTGGTGGATCCAGCATCCTGGATTTTTATACCAGGATGTTGCTACCCTTAAATTTGTCCTTTTTATTATGTTTTTTAATACTTAAAAGTTACACTGGGGCTGCCAAGACTTTGATTGTGCATGCAGGTGTGTGAGTGTTACGTCCGGGGAAATGAAAGCACGCAACACAGACATCAGACAGGAGATCAGAGAGAGAGAGGATCACGAAAAAAAAAACAAAAACATTAATTTAGACATTTAGAAATTAAGACATTGTTCATGAGTATCAGATTGCAAATCAGAGTCACTTGGAAGTCACTGGAAATGTGACTCCCTGCGTCCCCACATCTGGTTGTAACATATTGTTTAAAAGCGCCACAACTATACCCCTCCTATGAAGCTAAAAATATTTTTTGGCCTGGATTTGGAGAAGCCTGCTTTCCTGTCCTCCAAACTTTTAATGTTTCACTACATTAAAACATTGGACTTAAATTAATGGCTAAGTTACAAACTTGGGCAGAGCTTGTTAGAAATGCATTTACAGTAAATTGAACTAGTGTGTGTTTCAGCGGGGAACAGCTAATAGCTGCAGAACAGTGTGCCGTGAGGACCAGGGCTCAGGATCGCTACATTGGAAAGTTTACTTCAGTCTTTCAGTGAGTTGAATCAATTGAAAGACTTGTTTTGTTCTGAATTTGTTTTTCATTGCAATACGCATAATTTAAAAGCATATTCTGTGGTGTTTCTTTTTGTTGGAAACTTGGAAAAGGTTCAAGGATACATCTTTTAAAATCTCCATTCTTATCCATATTAGTAGAAACCGAAGCGTGAAGTGTGTATCTGACAAGCAGCTAGTATTTAAAGACTAATAGGAGTTGTCACAGCTGATATTTTTCACCAGAGAGGATCTCCATTATTTGTCTGCCAGGTCTTATTAGCATTAGCATCAAATGGTGGCTGACTGTCGAAGGCCACGTGGACGAGGTTTGAGCTGTTATTCTTCAAGGGTCTCAAATATATTACAATGACAGGAGGAAACTTTTAGTATCATTTTTAAATGAATGTGCTATTGTTGCTTCAACCAATCACCCACCAGCTTCACCTGCTTAATCCTGTAGCTAGCTTGATATGTCTTTGAATTTATGCACATAGGGATGTTATGATAACCACAATTTAACTGATTGTATTGAATAAAATTAAATAACTGCGGAGCTGTTATGAAAAATGCAGATTTTACTTGACAAAATGACTTGAACTCAGATGCTCAGCTTAACATTTCCAATAATTCTGCAGGAGGGTGGGGGGATAAAAAGCTTTTTGGACCACTATCTACCATGTGATGAACACAGATGTTGAAGTCATGTGGTTTGGCGATTGCCCCAAAACCCCATGTTCCTCCAAAGAAACATAACAGCCGTTACTTGTGCATGTGAGCATATGAGAGGACTTGAAAAAAGTATTATGTTAAAAGTTGACTGCTTGAGTTAAGTAAGCCTTAAAAAGGATTTTTGTTTCTTTAAAAAGTATCTGTTTAAATGTACGAGTGGTCCCTGTGCAAAACAGCCAACTTGCAGAAGCAAAATATGACCACAGTCCTTAGTTGTTTGGGTTTTAATCATCTTCATGGTGAGGCAATGCAACAGTTATAAAATAATCAGATTTCAATCCGGTGCACTGATTGCTATGTTGCACTTAAAACCTAAAATATGTAAACTGGTGTCATATCACAAGACACATGTGCAAATGCAAATTATTGTTGAACCTCTCAGTTAATTTTCAGTTTCATTGGGCGTTATCAACAGGCACAGAGCAAAATGGTATTAAACAGAACTGAATAGACCTATAGAGCAATAAAAGCTGACATAGGGCTGCGCAGAGTGCCTCTGTGGCACTACACCATGCAGTAATTGTATCAAACCCTGCCCATTATAGATAAACAGTTGTGATTGGCCTGTACCGAGCAAGGTCGGGTGAATATCTGTTTGAAGGGGAGTGAAGCCAGATGCATTCTGCTAAAGCAAATGAAACATGAGCCCTCAGTTCGTCTGGTTCCCAGGCTATGTGTAAACAGCTGTATTGATAAAAATAATAGTCTTTCTGTTCAGTCTATTTGAGACGGATCATTCAAAAACACGCTATATGTCCCAAAAAAATCTGCACAGAAAGTCAATTCAATGTTTTAAGGGTTTCCATCATCATGCAGTTTGCGGTCACACTTTTTATATGAACTGCTAATAAGAATAAGAGGAAGAGGGATTTATCATCAGTCTAAGGAGTAAGGTTTAGCTTTTTTTTGTATTACCTCTCATCAGCATGCTCTCATTTAGAGAAACACACTGAACATTTGTAGGAAGAAGGAAACAAATCTGCAGGGAATCAGGTAATTAGTCAGTGGATGGAAAGAGGGAGAGAGGTGGTGGGCTGGGTCGTTATCCATAAACGCTGCGTCACATCACAGGCAATTACCACAACCACAACAGTCCGCACACTCTCGCACATGTACAGTACCCTCACCTCAACGACGTCCCGACGCCCTGACAACCACAACCACAAGTGCCTTCAGCTGTCTGCCAATCTCTTTCTCTCGCTAACACACACATACTGCACACATGCCCACCACACAAGAGGGAGTGTATCGGATAAATCACAACCAAGATGAAGCAGCGGTATATAGAGACAAATCAGGGTGTGTGTGTCTCTTTTAACACAGCTGGATCCCAAGCACACACACACTCATAATGAAAAACACCCGCAAACACATACCACGCTATTTAAAAGAATAAAATTTACCTTTTCTTTTTCTTTTGCTCTTCATATTTTCTCTCTTAGTAGTCATAATACATTTTAGTGGAAAAGAAATAGACCCATCTCGACATTTATTTTCTCTATTTTGTTCTCACTCTCTGTCAGACAGAATATTTTTGCAGTTTTTTTCCTTGTACAAGTGTAGATCAGTGGACTTTCAGCCAGTCATAATAAAACACAGCTCGTATAAGGCTGGTTTCACAAGCCCCCCTGGCAATGCAGACTCTCACACAAACAGACACACACATCAAATAAAGAGTGACACACACACTGCTCCCTGTAACTAATGCGCTACAACTGTCGATAGGACTGTTTGCAGAGGAGTGCAGATAATCATCCAGCAGTGAAACCTGCCCGTTCAATGAAGACGACACTTGAAAAACTTGCTACGCTTATTTCGAATGGCTGTGATGTTGATTAGCATTGTAAATATTTTGGATTCCTGATTGGCTATCTTCCCACAGCTGTCCTTTAATCTCTGAGCCTATCAGATTTCCACAACTCCCACCTTTCCCCCATCTTTTTCCATTTACTCATCTCTTTTCTTTCCCCCCCCTTTCCTGTCACTGGATTCCATGCCCTTTCTGTCTGTTTTCTGTTGGTGAGTTGAGGAGAAAATCATATTTGCCCACTCCCTCTGGCCTGCTGATATGGAAAATCATCTCAGAGGCCAGCCACTAACGTAAACCTCATTTCTGTCCATGGTTTCCTTTTCCTCCTCCTCCCCTTTTTCTCTTCCCAGCCCCTGTTTCTGTCTTTATATTATCCCGATCTACACATTTTCTTTCCATCTGTAACTGCTGCATCCTCTTGTTGTTTCCTGTCACTTCATAAAGAAAAAGCAAATTATAAGTACAAATGTAATAAATTAGAAACATTTAATGAAAACAGCCGCATCTATTGGTTTTGAGTTTTTAATCACCAACAAAAAAAGCAAAAAAAAAAAACAAAAAAAAAACATAAGACACTTGTATATAACTTATTTTTCTGTAAACAAACGTCACTTATTCTAAATACAAGGTGCTGACTGAGAAGACAGCTATGCTCAGTTTCTGTAGTGGTAATTAAAAAAGAAAATGTGTTTGTAAGCTTCCCGTTTTCCCAGTTGGCAACATAACTTGGAAAAGTGTGTCAACACGGAGGCAGTGAATCCTCCAATGTTGACAATCCAAGGTAATAAAAACCAGAATTATGGGTTTCTGTTCACACTAACACAGTCATCTGTACTTAAAGTGAACAGAATTGGTTGTAGTTTATTTATGGTGGAATTTAATATGATTTGCTGAGGGGAAAATCCGCTTAAAACATTTTAACACAGTTTCAGCGTAAAAATCAAGTTCTGAATGTGTTTTCTTTGCTTTTTTGGACAACTTTTACTGCTTGGGTTTTTATGTTTGTCCAAAATATTATTATACGACAAAAGACCCACAGATAAAATGGCATGCAAGTATTTTTCCAGGAACGTCACAGAAGATCATCATAGGAAAATATTACTTTACTTTATAATTTAAGAGCAGTGAAATGTGAGATGTCATTTTACACTTCACAAAAGGAAAAAAAATGTAAAGATGAAAAACTCTATAGAAAGCTACAGCTCCGGACTCCTGCTGATATGAAAGACAATTAAATTAATAGGTAATGCATGTTGATGTGCAAGTCAGTCTAAAAAGTAGGTAACAAAAAAGTGCCTCAAAGAATGCATTATTTATTTATTTATTTATTTATATTTTAATTAACTCTTGATTTCACATATTTAAAGTGCATAATGACAGTTTTCCCAAAGGATAAATCAAACAGACCCACTGGAAAAGCTCACTAGTTATGTTTAGCACTGTAAGGTTTCCTTATTTATTCAAATAAATCATATAAGCATACAGTCATAAGCTATATACTGGCTGATGCAAAAATGATCAGAGCAAATTTAATAGAAGAAATAAATCTATAACAACCCTGCACCTTCTTTTGTGTCTTTGTGTCAACAGCTGCTGGAAAGTACTTGATGAAATCAACAATGAAACAAAACAGTCCTTCCCAAGGTTCCTGACTATTCTAAGGACAGAAAGAGAGGAGGAAGAGGATGAGGAAGAGGTAAACATGAGAAGAGAAAAGAATGACACCAAAGGGAGGGTTGTTAGTGGTGATAAACCAATGTCACATGGTGAAAGAAGCAAAGATGGATAAACCAGTCAAATGATTTCCTTTGCTGCATCTTGCTGAATGGACTGCTGCTGATCAATATATAGACGAAACACACATACATTCACATACACACCTGGAAGGATGATGAGTTAAATCAATCTCCATTCGATTGGGGATCAATATCCCCCTCTGTTGTATTGTCACATTTGCCAATTAACAAAAGCCTCTGTTCTCACATTGATATACTGAACTCTGCCACAGACACACACATAGCCTGCACCCTGTCACTAGACGAGAAAGGCTTAAGAGCCTGGAAGTCTCAATGCGTGTGTGTGTGTGTGTGTGTGTGTGTGAGGGGTGTCAGAGGTTTTGACTCTCGTTAGCTTGGCTGTTACGCTTATTGCTGTACACTTGGCAACCTCTCGTCAGTCCAACCCTTTCATAAGCCTCCAACCACCAAGGGCCCTGGCACCAAGCCTTTAGTCTTTGTGTGTGTGTGTGTGTGTGTGTGTGTGTACATGGTTGTGTGTGTGTCTATCCACGTATGTGTGTGCACTCAGGGGCAGAAGTCAAGCCAAACCTTTCTGATCTGTTTTGACACCAAAGAATTGCACAAGTGACAAGGCTACTCAAACAAGGCGGGCGTGGAAGGGGCTTAGAAACACACACACACACACACACACACAGGTTCGTAAAAGCAATGTGGCACAGGGGACGCAAACACATCCAATGTGCAAGTAAGCGCCTGAGCGGTGCTTACAAAGAATGCGTTCATAGGAGAAAAGGAGTTCTTTTGCTTGACTTGATCCAGATAGCATTTTCCTTCTGCTCTATCTTATTATTCATCAATGATTCCTCTTGACTCATTCATGTTCAAGAGAGAAGGGTGTGCAAGCAAAGCATGGCACGTCGCCTGGGACAAGCAGCCGAGCTGAATCACATTATGGCAGGAAGAAGAGAAAGGACAGAGAAAGAGAAAAGGGAGAAAAAAGTGGAGGGGAAAAATGAGATGAAAGAGCTACAAATGAGAGATTTCCCTGTGAGGCGCATAAATCAACAGACAATGAACAGCACTGCTCAAAGTCTGACTCTCAGGCTGAGGACCAGAGCATTGCCATCCACACACACACACATTCTCTATTACTATCTCTGCATTTATATTACTACAGTAGTAAAAGCTCCATCCAGGGCCGTATCCAAGCTTTTAGAAATATTGAGGTCCACAAATCTCAAAGAGACCAAAATAAAAGAACATCTATATAAAATCAAAGCGAATTGTGTTTTACAAAAAACATTTCCTCTCTCTCATGTCCTACCGTCTCTTTCCTTGATCTATTCTTCTTTTTGCTCTCTACTTTCCTCTTTCCATCCATCTATCATTGATTGTCAGATGTTTGTAGTATTCCTACATATAAAGACGTCATTGTTTGTGGACGTGGAATATCTCCAAAAATGACATCGCTTAGGACTGAATGATCCAAAGTGATCGGCCCACTCATTTGTTGTGTCTTATTTCATGTACAAGTATGAAAAAGCAGATGTAGCCTCCACTTTACCTGATTTTTAATTACTTTGCACTATATTTATGTTAATGATGATTAGAAAAACATTTAGTTTGAGAATCAGTTCTAGAATATAATGTATTTGGTATGTGAGGAATAGATATTTTAATATCAATCTGTATAGCACTGCCATTTAGTCTTCTCAAATAAGCACATAACGCAAAAGCATTCATTTCATTAATGCTATTGCGTATAAAGTTGAAAAACACAGAAGTTCAGATGTTTCTTCTACAACCATGGCTCTAACTTGCAGTGCTTACATATATGTATTTACAATCTCATGGAGTAACACGAAATGATGAGAGAGAGAAGAGGAGGCGACAAAATCAAAATAATAAAACGTATTTTATTTTTATTTCTTATTCACACAATATATTTACAAATTTATCACATTTCCTATAGGGTTCAGCTATTGACTGTGTGTGAATTTAAAATTCCAAAGAAGCTTTTTGAAGCTTTTAGAAGGAAGTCTAAGTAAAGAATGATAGAGTGAGCCAAACTGTATTAGATGCGTAGAAGAAAAGCGTGAGATTATATACATACAATTAACATAGATTCAGACACACAAACACACATTACTTTCCTTGATAAATCGATTTTCGGACCACAGTTAACATATAAATCAGCTGAGAAGATTTTTCTTTAACATGTTTTTAAAGTTGGAGATGGATGTCAACACTTTGAATTTTTCACTAAGCCCATTCCAGATCTGTGGGCACCTACATGCAATGCTCCGACTAGTACTAGTACTATTTGCAACATTGCACCTTGTGCCCCATCACAGGAAAAGTCCCCAAAAAAACAGAGAGGGAAAGAAAAAACTCCAGTGCTGCTCAGCTTTCAGTCGGCCAACAAAAAGCTCCAGTAAACTGTGAGTAAGGAGAAAAAATGTTCCTGCTTTGGACCACAGACTTTTTGGATGCCATACACCCACAACAGGAGGAAGAGCCATATATGGTTACATAGAGCAGGAACTCACAACGGGAGGGATTCTTAGGAAGCAGGAAAGGTGGGGAGGGGGGTGAAGGGGTGTCAAAGTAAGTTTTTCCATGTTTTACCAAAGAAAACCAGGGGATTTGGGGAAAAAAGGGGGGTTATATGAGACGGGGTCTCCTAGTTGGGTCAAAATGAGACACAAATGGTACATGCAGGCCTACACAAACACACACACATGCATAGACACACTAATTAAAAGCATAAGGCTGCTGATATTTCAGGAAAGCCTGCGGTGAGGGTCAATAATGCAATTCTGACTGACTTGTATATGTGTAGAGTGAAGAAGCATGTTCTGGCAGCTATGGTCGTCATCTTGTCCGACATGCCTGCACCACGCCTCTGTGGTCCATTCAGTCTCCAGCCACAGAAAACACACACTTGCACATACACACACACACACAGACTATAATGATTTGAAGCTGCATGTGCCTGCTGTTGGATAAAATACACCTGGAGGTCAAGACTCCAGGAAGAAATGACTCTAACAGAAAACACGTCACCGTGATCTGGGAGCAAAGTGGAGACAGAGTGTGTTTCTCTATGAATCACAATCTACTAAAGTTCAAACACAACTTAAGCTCACCACTTACTAAAATTTACTACTTTCTGGTTACATAGTACAATGTAAGGCACATTGGCACACAATCCCTAATAAATAAATAGACTACAGTGCTAGATTGAAAAACTGTAAGTCATTAACAGTGGGGATGGACGATATATCGGTGCCATCATCGGTATCGGCAGATATTTGTCTGTTTTTCAAATATCGTTATCGTAAACTGGGCCGATATTATCAACTGATATTTATTTAGTATTTCAGTACATATAATTTCATATTTAAACAGAGATACCTTTGTAGAAAAGCCATGCACATGTAACTGAAGTTTCAAGGGATGCATTTATTTTGAATTACTATATTTTTTCAACATGAAATAAATAAACATTTGAAGAACCAAAACTGTTTGTTTAGTGAACAAATATGCCAGAGCTACTTAAATATCAGTTTTCTATCACTGAATCCAGCACAAACTGTAGGTTATAGTAAACATTAAAATTTTGGTAATTTATCGGTTGTCGGTCATGACAGGCAGAAAAATATTGGTAATCGGTATCAGTTAACATTTTTCATATCGTGCATCACTAATTAACAGTGTTACCAGTTACGGTATTAAACACAGTTAAAATAAACAGACGTTAACAATATGTCAATTATGTCATGCAATGATACCATAATCCATCCATCCATTTTCTTAAACGCTTCATCCAATTTAGGGTTGCGGGTAACTGGAATCTATCCCAGCTGCCACTGGGCGAGAGGTAGAGAACACCCTGGACAGGTCGCCAGTTTGTCACAGGGGCAGGATACCAGAATTTTCATAATGATTGAACTAAATTAGATATTAAACATGCTTGTTTGAGAAAATAACAAGAGATGGTGATTTCAATAGGGAGATATGGATTTAAAATTTAACAAACTCCTAATGAAAAGCCGATTTTAATGGTCTTCGTATCTACAGTGCATGGAAATGACTAATACAGATACATTGCCATACAGCTTTGAACTAGTTGTTTTGGCTTGTCTGTATTTTATGTCATGCAAACAGCTTTTGGCAAAAAGTTTCCAAAACACAAATGGGCAACTTTTCTCAACTTTTTTTTTTAATAATTTAAATTCAACATAGGTCATGTTTACATTTTAATTCCTCTTTAATTACAAATGAAAGTTAATTCAGATTTAAACAGATGAAAAGTAACCATTTTAACACCTACTTACGAGAGGAATTAACAATTCGGAATTAAGCTTAATTCCGAATAAAGTGGTTGGTTTCTTCTCATTTGAAAGCCGAATTAAATAATTCCTGTCTCATGTAAACCTTAATTCCACTCAGGATTTAATTCCGGTTGTTCTGCGCATGCTTATCTCCTCCGGATACAGTGACGCCCGTCTTCGATATATTAAGTCCCGTCTTTTTTTTTCTTCTTATCCTCAGCTTAAAAAGGTGAAATAATATACTTGTGACAAGCTAGTACTTCAAAAGGTTTCATCAAAATAGAAGCTAAAATGGTTTTTATTAGATTGTTTTCCATGTAGCCGATAAGCTAAAAACAGGGAGAGATTTGTGTATTTCCGGCTGCGTGATTACGTCACTTTGCCATTATGTCGGATTTACATAAATTTAAATAAAACATGATGGCATGTAAACGTTAATTCGGAATTAAAATTTCCATGTAAACTCAAAGAATTTAATTCCGAATTAGTTAATACAGAATTGATAATTCCAAATTAAAAGGGTCACGTAACCGTACCCATAATTTCACCCAAAAATGCATTTTAAAAAGAAGTTTTTTGTTTTTGTTTTTTTTTTTTTTTTTTTTGTAAAGTCAACTAAAGGGTTCTTAGATTGTGTGAATGTAAAATTGAACAGTTAGGATTCCTATTAAGGTAAAAATATAAGAGTTGCCGCTTCTTAGCTTTATTGTTTTCCTCTGCAACATGCCTCATGTCTGTGAAGGTACCAGTCAGTTACCTGAGTTCATTGTTTGAGTTTATTGTTTGTGTAATACCGGAAAGAGCTGGTGAATCAAGATTGTTTCCATTGCCCCATATCTTCATCAAAAACAGACATGAACCACTTCAAACGAGAGCTTAAACTTGCACACTGGTGGAAAAGCGTCACATTGACTCACTGATTTATGGCAGTATTTAACTAATTCTGGTCAGCAAGTTCTGCATTTTTGACTGCTTTAATATTCACTCTGCAATTTCAGGGTTTTATATCATAGATTTTTTTATCCTGTTTTTGAATTTAAGGATGTTGCAGGCCAGACTGAGATGCTGCAAGGTCCATCACGTGGTTTTAATTAACTAACAAAAGATCGTGTTTACAAAGTTCAAGTTACAAAATAACAAGAAAATACAAAACTAAGAAATGTTAAAATGCTTCCACAAGCAAAACATTAACTGAAAAGCAATTGTCAAAAAAAAGTTAATAGCGTTGGAAAAATGTTTAAAAACTGATCTTTTTTTAAAAAAATTTATGCTTAAATTGAAAGTAAAAATAAGATCCCCTCAGATCTGTATTTAGTTGCTTTTATCAGTAGCTGTTGGACATATGCTGCTAAAAACAAAAGACTTGGATGCTATTTTCGTGATTGCAGCTCAAGATTTGCAGCAGCGGTGCAACACGATCCCGCTTCAGCTAAAGTTAGTTCAAACGCTAGTGGAAACAAACACACCTACACTGCAGAAGCGAAGTAGGAAGGCGGTTACAGCAGAGTAGACAACATCCTTTAACCAGCAGACCTAGATTTAACCACATCCAAGTGAGCTAGCATCCATCACACGGAAATATCCTTAAGAAGAACACTCCGTCCCCAGTACAACACCGCTTTAACTGACCATACTGTTGGGACTGCCAGCAGCAGAGGCTATGAATTTTCTCCGCAGGGATCAAATATCACATTATTATTGCAACATGCAACTTGCAAGCCATCTACAAAAGCTTCCTTGGTCCTACACCAAGGAGAGTCATATCTCGGCATCACTGGAGGAAGCTGTGTGTGTGTGTCTATGTATAACTCAGCATGTGTGTGAGTGTGTTCAACCTCTTCGCACTGCATCACCCTCCATCATCGTGAGTTGAGGGGTTGTGGTTCCAAGAGAAGCACTTTACTTAAATTAGACCCTCAACAACTCGACATGCAGGTGTCATCGTGTGCATATGTGTATGCCTGCGCCAGTGTGTGTACGCTTGTGTCTGCAAGTATACTGAATGTGTGGGCGTCAGAAAGTGAGCGTGTGCCTGTGTGTGAGAGGGAGAAGAGACTGAACAAGAGAGAAAAGCGAGCTCAGCAGACAGCGAACACAAGAGTGAGGCAACGAGTGAGGGAGGGAAGGGAGGAGGCAGAGAGGGAGATGCACAGAGAGGTGAGAATAACCTAGTCTGACCTTATTTCAGCATGGCTTTTCCATTCTTTATATTCCTTCATTACTGTAATATTTACACAGGAATAAAAGTTTATTGGAGAGGTCCACAGAGAAGAAATGAATAGAAAGCAGAGGGAAAACAAACAAAAGATGTGATGGAGTGAAAGTGACGGATGGAGTTCAAAATTAATCTTATAGAGCTGAATCTAATGATTATTTTCATTAACAATTTTATTATTGAGAGAAAAGAAAAAAAGAGGAAAAGAATGAAAAAAAAACTTTAAGAGACATTTTTCCACCTCCACAAAAATGTTTAAACCTTAAAAATGGCACATTATCTGTGTTAGGTATATTGCTTGAAAAGGACCACAATAGTTTATCAAATTGTTCATTTTTACCTCAAAGGAATATGAAACTACCTCAACCTAATGTACGCAAAGAAACGGTAAAGCTATACGCCTTTATGATGTCTTTTTACAACCTAAAGACTTCAATGGCAAAGAAAAACCTGAAGAAAATCATGGTTGATAAAAGATTTACAAACTCTAATCAGCCTATAGAAGAGGAAGGTGGAGGCTTTGCAAAATCCTTTACAAAAGTACAACTATTGGTTAACTGTTGACATACCTTTATAAGCAGAACTGCAAATATTCCAGGTTATTAATTGTCAGGCATTGATGCTTCACTTTATCTGAGTAAATCATAAACTAAATGTCCTTGAGTTTTAGTCTGTTTAAACAAAGTGGAGATCCACCCTATGGTTTAAGGCGACTCTTATCTGACAGCTAATGATTGCATTTATCTTTCTAAAAGTTATAATGAATTGTGACATAGTTGTCAAAGTATTATTAATTAAAATATTGGCAATCAGTTAAACCACAAATATAATGAAATGGAAAAACGTAAATTTTAGGCTATCGATAAGATCCACCCCTTTTTCCTATGCACAAGCTTGCAAAGGAAATGGAGAATATTGAGTCTGCCGCTCGGTAGACGAATTGCATATTGTTTTATGTGCATCTCGTACTGTTTGTTCAGTCTAGTCACTGGGTGCACCAATCAGACATTTACTGCATAAACACAGAATCACACTATGCGGAAAAATTCCCTTCAGACATATAACGATAAACATCTTGGCATGTCAACACAACCTGCTATATCTTTATTAATATGAGGTTTAACATTTCTGTCTTTGTGATTTATTTTTTTCAACTTTAAATATCCTGTATTTATTATTTCCAAATGACGCCAATGTGACTAAATCTTATTTCATTTGAAAATAGACAGCATAAGCAAAGATGCTGCTAATATAGAGACAACACTAATGATGAAGCATCACATTCGCAGAGACACAGGAGTGAGCATGCATGTGTGAAAGGAAAAAAAAGCATATGTAAGTGTGTATTCTCACACCAAAGACTTTTTCTATATTATGCATGCATGTACGCTGCCAAACATTACAAAAACACACATCAAAACGAGCAGAAAAGACAGTAGGTGGTTATTAAAGAGACAAGAGAGAAACACAAAGAGAAGGAGAAGAGACACTTTACTAGCAATCAAAGATGCAGACGAGAAGAGACGGAGGGAGATGCAGAGGTACAGGAGAGAGAGTTTTCTTCTAATCAGCCTGGATCCAAAATTTAGACAGGCACACACAGAGGCGTGAGGAGTCCCAGTAGGATTAGGACCCCAGCGCTGTGTGTGAGTGTGTGTGTGAATGTCCCACGAGACTGATTATCCATGAATGACTGATGACGGATCTTTGTTTTTTTTTTTTTTACTCCCTCTCTTGCTCTCTTTTCTTGTTTTCTTTCTCACAAGTCTCAGCTCAGGCAACACACACCCAAACACACACACACACAAAGCTGCATACTGCTCCATGTATATTCAACAAAGGTTCCTGAATATACTTAATGCTTTCATGTGTGTCACTGTGTAACGATCCATGCTGTTCCACACAGCTGCTTCTCTTTTTCTTACCTTTTCTTACTCACTTACTCCTTCTCTCTCTCTCTCTCACACACACACACACACAAATAAGCACATATTTCATATTTAAGAGTATATTAGTTGTTTTCCCACCAAATCTGCACAGTCTGAGCTCCAACAGCAGTGTGACTCATGAAACCGGAAGGATCCTGCAGTCTGAAGGCAGTCCGTCCACTCTGCCTTCTTTAACCTCACCTCCAGATGAACCTACAGCCCCGCCATCCATCTAAGCCCCTGACAGCAAAACAAACTGCACATAGACCGTCCTGAATGGAGCCCATTACAATATGAATGAGCTAAACAGAGCTGAAATGAATCGAATAGAGAACCAAAACACAGCAGCTGAGGAAAAAGCCCCGGCTGTGTCAAATAAGTCAACTTCAGCGACGATGAGTCAGGCATAAATGTGGCGCTGAGATGGATCCAGAGCAGGCCTTTCTCTGGTGTCGTTTCTGTAATAATGGTTAGTGTAGTTGCCCTGTCTGGCTTGATGGTGTGCGTTTTCAGGGTGCATGAACTTGTGAATCAGCTGAGACTGTGACATCATGTCTAAGTGATGTCATCTCTCTGCTATGTTGCATAAACAGAATTGCCTTGACCCCTCTAAAGAGGAGAGAAAGCAATAAAAGCAGGCCATTATAGCACGCACACACACCTACTTTTCACATATCATGCAATCGGATCATGAATAACAAGCACAACAGCATCTGTAAATGAAAACACACATATACACACACATTCACACATAGCCCGCCTCCTGCTGCAAGATGCCGTTTTAGCTTTGTGTTCCGCAGCCTGTTTAAAATGGCATTTTTCTCTCATTGCTCCGAAATCAAATGTGCCTCCTCTTTGCCAAATCCTCCAAACATTTGTGACGAGCTGCACCGGGACGGGCCCGTTAACAACCGGCCATGTGGTGGACGGGGGGTGTGAGAGGGGGTGGGGTGCAAGAAAAGACAAGGGAGAAACAAACAAGGCAATGTGGAAAGGGAGAGGAAGCAGGCTGAAATTGAGACAGAAATAGGAGGAGTGCTGAGAGAGCTTGGCCTGCTAACAACACAAGGAGGCGATGGGTGTGTGGGGAGTTAAGACAGAGACGAGAGATGGATATAAGAGGTGTGGAGATCGATTGAAAAGAGAGAAGAGAGCAAAGATGAGTGGGGAGGTACATGGTTATGAGGAGAGGGAGAAAGATCTGAGAGGAAGAAACGCAGTGGTGAAGGGGAAGCGAAAAGAGGAAAGCAGAAGGAAAAAGATGAGAGTGAGAAAGAGGCATGAGTCTAGCCAAGGAAGGAAAAAAACAGGCATTAGAAATGGGGAAGAAGAGCATGAGAGAGATAGACAGGGGGAGAGAGAGAGAGAAAGGAGAGCACATGGACACAGGAAGTCTGGCGCTTTCCATTCACATGCCAAGTCATCAGATGGTGGTGTGTGTGTTCACACCCCGGAGATGTCGCAACCAAACGCACCCCACTCCCTTCAAATCAGTGCTACCGACAATAAGCAGCTGTTCTCATGTTGGATGAGAGTTGGAGACGAGACAAAAGTCTTTCTGTCAGAGTGGCAACAAATGCAAGCTTTACTCAAAACTCCAACATCAAAAAGGATTTTTTTTTAATTATTTTGCTTCTCACATTCATATTTTTGCCAGATCTTTATATTTGTGTGGCCTTTCAGGCTGCTCAAAAGCATGGTCACAGTTACTCTGAGGTCAGTTTGATAAGTTGCAGTGAAACATTCAGGAATAAATTCAAATAATGCACCAAGATTTGCTTGGAAAATCAAAGCATGCACAAGAGCCTAATTTGTAATGGAAATGCCTTTAATGACTTCACTGGCCTCATTTAATGACTTAATGCTTCTAATGCGTCAACAAATTTCAAACAGTCAGACTCATTTAACTCATTTCTATGGCCTTTCTGCATATTTTAGTTTGCAATTAGATAAGAGCAATACTTAAGTGGGTTTCAAATGAGTTTTCCAATATTTTGAGGCTCAGAAGAAAAAGTGCATTAAAAGTTTCTTTAGTTCGCATTTCCATTTAAATGTCTTTATTCCTTTTCCCAAGATTTTACATTTACTAGTGGTTTTATGGTCCCTTTTATAATTTTGTTCTTCTTTTCTAACACCTGAAACAGTAAAAGCCAGAATAAAGAAAAAACTCTGCTCATGCTCCGGCCTCGTGTAGCATTGCACAGTATTGATCCAATTGTGCGCTGAGCTATACTGAGTCAATTTGGATTTGTTTCTTTTTTATTTTTTGAAATGAACTGAACTGACAGTTCACGATCCTCTCCTTCCCGTCTCATCTCAACCGGCTGCAGCTCTTGCCAGCTGTCTCATCCAGGCAGGGGGTCGTCTTGCACTTTGCACATGAGGTGTGCCACTTATACCCCGGGTTGGTAGTTAGTTAGTTAGTTAGTTGAAGGAAGGGGGTTTCTGAGTGGGTCTCACCCACTGCTGACTCATCTCTCTCTCCCTTTGTTTTGTTTCTCTCAGTCTACACACTGTAGCAGACACACACACACACACCGCGTCACATGTCTCCTCTCTCTTGCTTACACTCTTGAGAGGCAGGGAAGATGCCAGACTGGGGAGTTGGGGATGACGGCTAGTGGGTGCTGTGAGGCGGCGGTAATCTGACTGGATTACCAACCAGGTGGAAACATTCAGCCTCTCTTCTTCCACCCCACCCCCCACTCCCTCTCTTCTTTGCCTTATCATCCCTTTCCTTTCTTTATCTATGCAAAACTTAACTTTCGCCTGTCTTTTAACATAACTACTCACACAAGATTGCATATCTGTATTAACTGCAGGTTTTGGGTCTCAAATTCTACAAGCATCTGCTCACGCACACTACAAAAACTGGCTTTAAAAAACAAGAAAAAAACCTACAAAAATTAGGTTACATTTCTTTTAAATAAGATCAAGTTTCTTGTTCTGTTGGCAGATAGTTTATCTTATTTCAAGGAACAGTAACCTGTCATGAATTCCTAAAACAAGAAAAAAAATCTAAAAAAAAGCTACTACGTAAGAATAATTATTACGCTTAAAAAAATACGCATATGTGTCCTTGATTTGAGATGTTTAATCTTAGATAGATTTTAGCTTTTGCAGTGCACACACACAAACACATCGTGCTATTTTTTAACACTGTGCTTGCCATTTGTGTGAAGGTGTGTGCGCGGATTGGGAGGTGAAGGGGTGTGTCAGCCATGCCGCTGTGACGATCAAAGGCAAGAAACTTCCAAGAGAGATTTTCCTGGCAGGATTATGATGAATGGATGTAAAGCACACATACAGCTTTTTTTTAGCACAGATATGCAGAATCTAACCGAAGGATCGTGTGCCTGGCTAACAAGGAAGAGTGCGGTGAAGAAGAGAAGGGTAAGACGAGGAAGGCCGGTAAGGGAAAAGAAAAGAAATATGTGGAAGGAGATTATGCCGTCTAACCAAAACAGTATGCTTTATTACTTTCTCAAAACCCAAAACATGAGCAGCTGAAGACAGAAAGCCGTCAAAGCCATGTGAATGAGTGTGTGCGTGCAGCTGTGTGTTTGTGTGTGTGTGTGTGTGGACTCGTAACATGAATGTACACTCTTTCTGTCTGTATTACTAGGTCACACACAAACGCACTCCCTCCCGTACACACTCGTGTAAACAAAAACCGTCTGCTGTCTGGGAAGCACCACACCTGTTCAATGACAAGCGTTGCCACGCCCTCCATAATACTGCACACCTGTGCTACTGCAGGCAAAAACCAAACTCTAATCACACACACATGCACTTACACAACTGCTGCCCAGGGGCTAACATCACTTAACAGAGAAGAAAAAAAAGAGAAAAAGATGGGAATAAAAGAAAAGCTGTCAAAATGGGAGGGTAAAGACAGCAAGACAGATAGGCAGACTGAGACAAAGGCTTTCCCACTGCTGCTATCGCTAATCTAAATGCCTGTGTAATATCATTTGGGGGGTTATCAAATCGAGGCCGAGTCTTATGGCATTGGTATACGTCTGTCATTCCATCACTTTATCATGAGAGACCATATTCGAGCCGACACCACGCTGATCTAAATAAGAGAAAATGATGGATTGGAGGTTTTCTGTGGTACGAAAGAAGAATGAGGAGAGTCCGTTTTTATTTTTATTCTTTCAACTTCTGTAAATGATACACTCAGTTTGGTAGAACAGCACTGGAAAAAGAGAATATATTTGTGTGTATGAGGGTGTTTTTTTGTGTGTGTCTTCACAAAGATCTAAAAAAAAAAAAAAAACTCCTGTCATAACCCCCCCTCCTGCCCGACTATGGCCAACACCACATCATATCTACCCCCTGTGCCGAGGCCTAGGGCAGGGCATACAGCTTTCTGAATCTCTAAGGGGGGCAAGGACAAAGGTAACCCCACCATCCTAACCTTCCACCAAACACACACACACACACAGTAACCAACCCCCACCCCAAAACAACAATCTTCCATGCCCATTATGTCAGTCAAAACCCCATAAGGGACATGGATGGAGAGCTGGATATCTGGAATCTCAATACAGTGTCATGCACCTTGAGACCCAGTGAGAGGCCCTCTTGAATATATTTCAATAGCATTATCACCCTGCATTACTATGCTTATTCCCCCTTTCAACATTTCAGAATAATTTTTAAATTGGACTGTAATGCATGTCAGTGAGCAGCAATATCAGTCAAACTGGGGTTTGAATTGTTATGCAGGAGAGACAAATATCTGTCAATGATGTAAAAATGACAGTGACATATTTCTTGTAACTATCATTTCTGTCAAATTTAATAAAAACAAGTCACTGAATCTCCAATAAAACATCTAAAAATAATAATCAATATGTGAAAGATAATGACCAGTTCATCTTTACAGGGCGCATTCAAATATGTATATAATTTTATAATAGTTTTTTTTAAAAAAATATATATATAAGAAATGACATTTGTAACACATTTTAAAAGTGTCCAAAATATTCATTTATTTAATTGTAGAATTTATGTATGGTTGCAAGATGAGGATTATCTACAATATTCAGTGTTTTCTTTTAAAAAAAACTGAAAATAAATGACTGCATTGTGAATATTATCAGTTGCCATCATTAATATAGTTTCTCGTTATACACATTCATCCAGTTAGTCTACTTAATGTTGCTATTAATAGGATATGGAATTAATGATTTTGAGGAGAGCTTTTTTCTTGTTCTCTCTCTCTCTCTCTCTCTCTCTCTCTCTCTTTCTCTCTCTTTCTCTCTCTCTCTCTCTCTCTTCACGCACACACTTATTCATATAAACACCCCCCTTCTCTCTCTCTATTGAGACAGGATACCAAAGCTACTTGTTAAATCTAATGCATGCACTGTCAACCCATTCGCACCCCGTCACGTCCCCGCTCAATATAGAAACCGGATTTTCTGGTATTACCCGCACCTCTATTATCCAAAGCTCCACTTCACTCCCCACCACTGCAAACCCCTGTTTGGGTCCACTACAAACTGCATGTGTCCAGAACCTATGGGTACCAAAAGCACCCTCTTTAAGGAACAACACAAAGCAGAAGAAACAGCGCAACGTGGCTGTGTTCATTTATAGTTTATGGTACTTAGAAAAGAAATCCAGTTTTTATTATCTAACTACTTATTTAGAAACACAGTTTAAATTTAAACTGAGAGAAATAATATTCTGCTGTTTGGTTAGAAACATAATTCTGGGTAATATTACAAATAGGTTAGAGATTTTTATAAATAAATATATAATTAACCCATAAACACACAACTCATGTCAAAAAGCTCTATTTTTTTAATAAATATTTTATTTGTCATTTTAACAAATAAGATTTTTTTAAAGTATCAGTTATTTGAATATTTACCATTTACTACCATATGATATGTCAACATTCTTATTCTACTTTCTGGTGTGAAATAAGGGGCAGAAGATAAAACTCTGATTGTCTTCCACAACAGAAGTTTTAACCATAAAGTGATGCAAAATGTCTGAGAAAGTAAATGTATTATATAGTCATATGTCACCATGGGCTCTTATGGGTTAAATAGGCAAAATTTGAACGAGGGAAAAAAGCCCAATTTGCTTCTACGTTTTGCTTTTTCCTCAAATATTTGAGCTTGCGCTGACATGTTCTATTTATTTTCTACTATTGTTGCAAGCAGCGAGCAGCTGCGCCATAAATAGTTCACTAAATAAGATTAAAAAGAAATACAACTCTTAAAAACACCTGCGCCTCCTTTCTGCTTTACATCCTCATAAAGTTGGTTTCCTTCTACTCTTCTAAAGTTAAATTCCAGTTTCTCCTTTAAGAGTTTTAAGATTTCCAAAGTTTTCAATATGTTAAACGCTTCATAACATGTCTCTTCTTTCCAACCCACACTCGTCACAGACACACACCAAGCGCCGCTTATTAAACTTACCTGAGTGCGGAGCCATGGTGAGGTGGGATGAGTAGTATTTCCCGGGCTGGAAGTGAGCGGGGTGCTGCACGGAGCCGTGGCCGCTTTGCGCCATCCGTGACGCGGCGCTGTGAACCAAAGCGCTTCGCTCGGTCAGGAGAGGGTGCGGTGGAGCGAAATCGCGGCTTTCCATCCCGATGAGAAGCGATAATTCCCAACTCCAAAGTAAAAAAATCCGGAGGCACCAACGGTTTTATGCTCCCAGATGCAAATAATCCCTTTTATGAACTCCGGGCGCCTCTCGCATTGAGCGGAGTTTTGCCTTTGCAGGGTTTAAACGGAGTCTCCGTCATGTCCTACAAAAGAGAGAGCAGGAGACAAGTCAGAGCGCTGAACAGTGATGGGGAGCTGAAGACATGCATCGTTCGGAGCCATTCGGTGATCAAGTTTAGACAAACAACCAATATTTAGCCATTTATACGTAACAAGCTTTAAAAAGCGTATTTACACATAAGAAACTCTCAATATCTTAACGATGAATTGGAGCAGGAAGATGAGTAACCTGCTCTATGAACAAGGTAACATTAGATTTAATCTGGAAAACATTGTTGCACCATCAATGATGTCCTCTCACACACACATACACACACACACACACACTGCTCGTCATAATGTGAGCAAGCACGTTAAAAATAAGGCACAAAACTGTATTTATAAATAAAAATAAAATAAAAACAAAGTGAGATTTGGCTGTAGTAACTATTTATAGGTTAGAGTAGAATATTGGCTACACGGTGGATTTAAAAAGCGTGTCACGGTGAGGGAGATGTTAAAGTCTAGACTCGACATGGACTGGTCATAAACAAGCCGGACCTCGGGGCATTTGCACTAAAACATTAAGAAAACCATCTGCACAAAAGCTGGTTTTATCCTTATGGGGACTTTAAGTTATTCCCCAGCATGTAAAGTTCCAGACTGAAATAAATGCTTTGATTAATGCTGGTTATTTATGTAAATTGCGTTAAGGACATTTCTTTGCCTTTTATATAAATCCGATAAATTTAATAGAGTATCGTGTCACTTTTCTTGATTTCTATTATTTTGTGGCATTTTTATAGGCTTATAAGAATCCAACAGTAAGAATTTTGATCTTCGTGTTTTAAAATAAGTATTTTTTCATGTATCGTGAGTAGTTTCCCTTATTTGTCTTGGTGCAATCAGCTTTTTAATGAACACAGGGACAATACAGTTATTTCAATCAACTCCAGTGGAGTCAGCAACAGTGGCCCTCGCCTCGTCACAATGGCAAAACACCATGCATGTCTACATATACTGTATAGCCAATATGTGCTACCCTGTAATCACACACACAAATCAAATCACCTTTATGCTGCAGCGCAAAGGAGTGTGGGCAATAAACAGGGAAATAGACTAGGAATGAACTTTATATGTATTCCTCATAGCCTCAGTCATTTACTTAAATAGGGCCCCCTGAGATGCTATAGAAATGTGGTTACATGCGTTAAGCAAACACACATCAGCCGTCTTTCCATTAGGCTTTTCAATGCATGGCACGTCTATCTAACGCTATAGATGCTGATAGCACCTCCCAGGAACCAACCATAAAGGAACAAAGAAAATATCAAATGCTCTGGTGGACCAGAGGCTTATGAAGTGCACAAAAATATAGCTGCTCGAGTATTCTTCAAGTCTTCTTTTGACAGAGTGCTCAAGTACTCAAACTTTCAAGATTTTTCTTCTTTTAGGTTAGAAAAATCTCCAAACTTCTGCATCTGTGTTCGTATTTGTTCGTGCATGCGTCCTTCTCTTTGCATGAAATGCTTCCCATAAGAGTATTTTGCATTTAAATAATTAAATTCCCTTTTTGTTTGCGAGCACCATGTTATGTCGATGGGACATATAGCAGATAGCACTGGGAGAAATGGGGGTAAAAGGGGGAGAGAAACGCTGCGAGGAGGGAAAATGGGCTCTCTCCTGTCCCCTAGGCTGTGAGAAACAATGCCCCTTCTCCACGGGACATCAATCATACACCACTCTCCTCTGACATTTGTCTATAGGTTTTTTAATTTTAAGGCCATAAACACACGTCTTGTGTGTTTATATTCCACGTCAACAGAGAGCCACTCAGGCTACATTTAACAACCTGAATCTAAATCCCGGGTTATCGACCGCCACGCAAACACAACGTCGCGAGCAGATCGCGCGTAACAGTTTGGGAAAATTATCATTTTGGATCTACAGTTTTGTGTGTGTGTGTGTGTGTGTGTGTGTGTGTGTGTGTGTGTGTGTGTGTGTGTGTGTGTAGCTGTGCGTGCACAGCCAACGTGGAAAGCATTCAGACTTCCTTCCAGTCTACCTCCTAAAATCACACACACACACCTTTCCAAGTACGCGCATACAACATATACATCTCAGTCCCCCTAAAAAAACCTACAAAACTAACCACTGCTGGTCAAGAACATGAATTTAGCACAAAAACCAGAAAATCCGCAAAGAATTGTAGGCTATTAGTCAAATTTCATAGTTTACGCAGCAAATAAAACTTGTTGTGCTCTTTGAACATAAATACTAAAAAAATGTGTGGATGAAACAAAAAATATAAAGAATTAACTTCTGAAATGGTTTGAGTTGAGAGGCCAACTCGTTGCCCTTTAGCAACTTTGCAATAAAGTAAAGTCAGAAAACATAACCTGCGCACTAAATCCAGATATTCAGAGGCCGGCTAAGCAGGAGAGACAAGCCCGGCTGAGCCAAACACAACTGCGGCGTCTGCAAGCCTTCAGAGCGAGGGAGCACCACAGATTGCAATAAAAACACAGTCAAAACAAAATACTTACAAAGCTATAATCTTACATTTAGAACAAGTCTATTTGACAAAGCATGATGAAAAAGCGGAGTATTTTTGGAGTAAATTAATTAGAAAAAAACAAGTAATTTGGATGTAAGAGAGCAAAACAAAAACTGACAGAGCTCACTGGCCCTTACTGGGAACCAGTAATCAATAAAATTACTGTTAAATCATATTTTATGCTATTTAATTATCTTCACGATATCAATATGATTGTAGCCAATTATCATCTTGCATTTTTGTGATATTTTGTTGTTAATGTAAACAACATGACAGTAAATATGACCATATTTGTTTTTAATCAGGCTTAAATATTATTATAAATTCAGACAAACCTCCTTTGTATTAAAAGTTGGACTAATTTCCGTTCAGTGTTACAAAAAGGCAAAATATTTAAAAAAAATGCGACTTACTGTTAAGTTATATCCACTGACCGGCGAATGTTGAGAATAATGAAAGAAAAAGTAGAAAAATATTCAAAGTAAAAATCCGAAAGTCGCAGAGATGAAACATGTGGGATTGATTACATCCTCTGCTGCTGCAGACTGAGCTGTGCAGCCAGTGGAGGTATGGCAGAGACGCAGCGTAGAAGTTCAGGCTTGTAGTGAAAAGAGACTCGTTCATGCAGCCAGAGACTCAGACACGCCGGGGGGAGGAGGAGGAGGGGGGAGGAGGTTCAGGTTGAGGGGTGTGTGTGCCGGGGAGGGGTGGACGCGCAGGCCTATTGGTTTGAGAACGACAATGTGAAAGCGTGCCCGTGAGGCGCTCCCCCCCCTTCGACCCTACCCGCGCACACACATAACCAACACACACACACACACACACACACGCTACCACCCCCTTCGACGGTAAACACAAGCTGCTATTGGCTGCTGCGACCAGCCAATGAGGGAGCCGGAAGAGCCGCGGAGCGAAACGGCGGGCGTTTGATTTGCAACCCTCGGTGCTCTGCGTGCGCGAGCAAATGCGCGGAGACAGACAGCACGGCTCAGAGAGGAGAGGAACCAACTATGCCCGCATTTTCTGATCGCTGGTGGAGAGCAAACAGCATTTATTCCGTCTGATCCTGCAGCTGCTGTGTGTTCTGGCTTTATTTTGCAGTGTCAGCGGTTATGTGATAGTTTTATTGATGCTCCTTTAGGGAAATCCGCTTTTACACTTGCCCCACTGCACATGTTTATTCTTATTAGCACAATCTGAGCCTGCTTTAATGGACATGTAGACTCTGCAGAGTGAGACGGTTTGCGTTAAACATGTGTAACAAAAATTACATTCATATTTAGAGGTTATTTGTCAGCTGAAATCATTTCATAAAGGCTACAGTTAAAAATTAAATTGATGTTTTTTAAGATGCTCTGCATTATTTATAACAAAAAAATAGAAGCAACATATTTGAGGAGAGGGGGTTGTCGTATTTTGCAGCTCGCAGAGCCTATATGTAGCTAAATATGCTAAATCATGTATCTGTTTACCTGTACTGCTTCTCACACACACATAGGCACACACGCAGTCACACACTGACAAATTGAATCACTGCATAATTTGAAAGCGTTACTGTCCTCGGGGTTAGCCCTGCGCATGGTTCACTAATTTAGCCAATTAAAAGTGGAAGGATATGGGCTTGTGTGTTTCCATGTCGAAATATATGAGCTGCTATAGGCTAATATTACCTCGCAGGTTTATTTATATAGGGAAGTAAAGGGTTAAAACTGAGGGTTTCATCCCTGCGATGCTTCTGATTGGTTGGCAAGCAGCCAGAACGCTGTCAATCAGCGAGTGTAAACAAGGCTCTGATTGGCTGTTGGCCAGTCCGCACTGGGCTGCCTGAAAAAAGCAATTACTGCCCCTGCGGTTTCAAGGCGGCCCCGCGCTGAACGATGAAAGGAGATAAGGAGGAGCGGTTTTAAGGCGCCCCCCACGGCGAACCCCGTTGGCCTCAGAGCAAAAGGAGAGTCAAGAGTGACTAAATCAAAGGGAATACGGCAAAAAGGGGGGAAATTACACGTTGTATTAAATGTAAAGGCTAGATTCGCGGAATGCTGCAAAAATAACTTTATGTAGAAAATGAAGGCGAGAACGGCGACAAAAACAGGGAAAAGTCAATTGCGCTGCCGGGAGGGAGGTCTTTTTTCCACAAATATGGAGGGAGAAAAGTTTTTGTTCACAAAGAAGACCGGAGAAAGACGGAAAGATGGGTTTGTAAAGTGATACAACTGTAATCTTTTCTTTTAAATGGTAAAACATATTAATATTAACTCATGACACCCTCATTACTTACGGTTGCGCGAAAAATGTTGGGTAAAAGTAACAAGTCATCACCAAGAAGTCATTTTACAATTAATACAGAAGCTTTAATATATGTATATGTGTCTTTCTCTGTCTTTTGTATA
>JBAMHX010000024.1:15016903-15043345 GCA_037177515.1 Pseudomugil tenellus | reverse complement strand
ATATATGCTTACATATATTAAGCATCATATAATATTATGATGTTATTAATATGACCATGTATACAATATTAATATATAATATTAAGCATCTTCTGCCTCATATTATTTGTGTAATTAATATATACACTAGTTAGCCGTTTTATAGTGGCTAGGATCAAACTTGTATAATATAATCCTCTAATTTCTATGGTGCAAATTACATATATGTATATATATGTATGTTGTGTGTGATTGTGTGTATATATATATATATATATATGCAAACTTTATGCAAACTTTTGTAATGCTTAACTCTAAAGCTGGATTAGATTATAGTATAAATTCCATGTTATATGTTAATCATGAGTAAGTTAAGAGATCTGAGGTTTGCATTTTTGTTGTGTAGTTTATGGTCACAGCAGATGCAACATACTCAAAGGTTCAGATCCTGACAGGGTCGAGCAGCATCTTCTGCCTCATATGATTTGGTTTATTTACTCTTTGAGTATTCACGCAGAGTTCATGTGTACAGTCTGTTCGTACAGAACTACAGCGCTGCTTCCACAGTCTTCAACCGCTGTTCATATCCCCTCTGTGTCCTGTGGCATGCTGATGACCTCGAACAGTGGTGTGGTGTATCTAGCTCTGGATTCAGGTCCGCCTGGCCGAGCCTAAACCCCTAACCCTCTAACAGTGATGTATCTCCTTCCCTCCCTCTTTTTATCCTACCCTTAATTGTTTCCCTTTCTCCTCCTCTCCTCATCATCGTAATGTTTCTTGCTCTTTTTCCTCTTTCTTCTCTTGTTCGTCTGCCCTTTTCACTCTCCTCTTCCCACCTTTCTCACCCCCTGCACCCTACGTGACTGCACCTCCCTCCCTCCCCGCCGCCTTTTCTGCTTCCGACGCTGTAGATAGTGTTGTCATCTCTGCGCTACGGCATAATCTCAGGCTCCTGGCTAGAGCGGGTTCACCTGTGGCGCATCAAAGGCATCATTCAGTGCCTGCCCATTATCGCCACAACCTTCTGCTGTCACCCGTAAGTAAACCATGGAAACCACCCCCAAAATTACAGCACTGTAAGGGCAGTGGGGGAGGGGTGGCAACTTTGAGAAGCCCACCGACTCCTCTCCAACTTAATGTGTTTTTCTTGTTGTTTTTTTTACAAACCTCCTCCAACCTACCTGTCTGCCAACTCCTCTCCCACTCATCCCATTTTTCACCTTTCATTTTTGTTTGCTTGGAGCTTTTGGAGCTCTGTGACTGTATGTGTGTCCTTGGTGGCAGTAGTAGCAAGGCAGAGGAGCATAACGTAGCGAAGGGAAAGTTTAATGTTTGCTGCCCTCTAACCAGCGCCCCACACCCAAAATGAGCAGCCGGGGTCTGTGTGGCAAGCTGGAGTGATTTTTCAAACAATGAAAGAAGCAAGACATTGGAAACACATACTGGTGAAAAAAACCTGTGACTTTGCCTAATTAACTCCAACAACAATTACTTTAGTCACATTTATAATTTTACTTTATCCAGCTTTGTTTCACCTTCATCTTCTGAGTTAAAGCATTCCAGCTGTACAGGTTTTTAGTCCAGTATGGGGTTTCCTGTCATTTCCCTCTCTTTTTTCTCTGATTATTCTTTCACTCATTGATTTTAAAATTTGTCTGTGAGCTGGAAACATGGGTGCAGCTGCCCTCCCCTCTTCACGTTCTCCCCAAACTTTTCTTCGTTTGGTTTGGGCTGTAACCCCGACCCCTCCCCGCCTCCTTCCCCTCAGATGGTGCTGTCCTCGTTCAAACACGGCCTGCTCAGTGGCTGGTGGCTAGGGCAGGTCTATGTGGTGCGCTTGGAGGGTGTGTTTCGCTGTCTCCCCATCTGTGGGATGGCCTTCGCCTGCCAGTCGTAAGTACTCCTCACGCCCTTCCACCTGCTCTGGATCATGCAATAAAATTAGGCTAAAGATGGAGGCTAATTTAGCTTTAGAAAATCTGACAGTACTTCTTAAAATATGTTCTTAGTAATTCCTGAAGCTTTCCACAAAGTGACATCATGAATAAGATATTTCATCACTGCGTGCCGATATTTAGCAAAGTTCATAATAATAACATGTGTACTCACAGCATTTCGCTAAAGTGAAGGTTTTTGGATTGTAGTTTGTCAGGTAAAGGAAACACTGATTTGATGAGGAGATGGGTTGATATGGCATGCGTTGTTGCTACGGGAAGCTGCCTTTTATGCTTTCTATAGTTGGCTCTTCCATGTCTGTTATTCTGGTAATAATCTGAGAATTATACTGCTTTTGTTTGTTCAAGCCCCTATTTTTTCTGCTGTAATAACAAAAAACATAATCTGGCAATTAATATGAGGGGATGTTTTAAAAATACAAGCTGAAGGAAGATGCAAAATCCTAGCTCAAAAACTATCTTGGTGGTTGATTTTTCTGGCAGTAAGTGCAGAAATCACATCTTTTCTGAGCTGCTTTATGTATTCATTCTTTCACCTCTGCCTGCTAAATCACTGGCTTCTTTGCTCTTCTTCATGATTTAATGCTTGCTCTGAGTTTGCTATGGGTTGCGGGCAGCATGTTGTGTCAACTGGGACGTTGGTGGGTAAAGTAGATCTTTCTTTCTTTTTTTAATATGAATGCAATGCTGGGGAAGGATGAAGGGTGTGTTACAGTGTGGTCATTAAGGACTAAATGTTTGGGTGGTGTATTGTTTTATTTGTGTGAGAGTGGGGAAGGTAAGTGATAAGAATAGTTGACTCTAGCTTGCAGACTTTTTAATAAATGTAATCACTCAAAACCAACAAAACATTATAGCGAAGCGGTCATGTGCATGTCGCCTAAAATGAAGAAAGTGCACGCTTGTTGTGCTTGTAACTGTGTTTTTTGTTAAGTCTGTCCCCACTAGTTGTGCTAAGTGATGTTTGGCAGGGGGATTTCTTGGCCTGTGGTCAGGCTGAAGGAGACAAGCACTCTGTTAGGCGGCAGGCAGCTTAAGCCAAACCACTAATCAACACATTGGAATGCCGCCATCTTACAGACACACTGATGTATTCACAGGCTGATTAAACAGCTCTCAGCACATTGGATTTTTATTACATTCATGAAATGTGTTTGCTTTCATTTAAAACATTACCTAACATCACCATTATGACAGAGTGAGAGCTGGCCCTTGTTGTTTGCTTTTTTTTTTTTTGGTTGAATGTCTGAATGATGTGGCGCAGTTTGCTCACAACACACAACTGTAGTAAAGTCATGGTGGGAGGGAGGAAACGCTCCTCTGTGATGCTGCCGTCAGGATATATTGGCATTCAAAATCTGAGTAAAAAAATTTCAAAACCGATTTCCAAAAGACAGAATTCAATAATTAGGCCTTTTTGTTTTATCTTCATGGAATAATAAAATAATGTTCTGCTAAAGTGTCAGAGTCTAATTTGACACGAAAGCTTTAGCTGTTTCATGGGAACCAGAAAGTCATATGAGGCATCTTTCAAAGCTTGATGCAGAAAGTAATATAATATAAAAAGAAAATAAAGCAACTGTTTACAGTGCAGGTAACATTTGTTACTAAAGGAAAACATTTTCACATAACTTTTTCGCATTTTAGTTTCAGAACTGTTTTAATCTGGGGAGGAGGAGGAGGTAAGGTTTGAGTTCTGGAAGATGAAGAACACTGTCTGAGAATATTATTGAAAGATTCCTGAAAAGAAAAATCAAAACATCTACAGGCAGATTCGGCAGACTCTGGAGGGTTGACGCACTCTTCTGCACGGATTTGACCTAAATTAAAAAGTCATGAGAAGATGTGCCTCACAACACAAACTTTACAACAATCCAGATGGATTTTAAAAACAACATTCTTTGCGCTGACAAAATTGGAAAAAGTAAAAAAAAAGAAATTTTATACACTGTTTAAGGATGGCTTTTGCTGCAGTTTGTTGCACTTCATTCTAGCATATTACAGAACCTTTTGCAAGGAAGTACATGAGAAAATCCCTCAAAGAAGAACTGAAAGACTTTATCTGATTACATTAAGCATTTAAAACCTGTGGATGATAATAAATATCTTTAAGCCACACCTGTTTTTTCATGTGGCTGTTGGTGGAAAGCAAATAGAATTACAGTGTTTTACATGCCATAGCAATCAACCTGCTGGCATGATCTCCTGCCCACATTTAAGCCCAGCCATGCACATTTCCCTACTTCAACTTTGGAGACTTTCCCCATCATATTTCCTGTTTAAGTACAGAGAATGTTAGCCTCTGACTCAGGACTATTGAGTGATCATTATAGCTCTGCGTTAACAATATATTGTTTTATTTAACCTTGGCTATAAGATTTAGTGGTTTGCAGATTAAACAAGCATCAAGGAATAAGACAGCACTCGCTAATAAAACCAGTGTGTGAAAGTGAGACAGGGAGAGAGAGAAGAAGAGCCAGAGAAAGTTATTGCTCCTTGCTCCCTTTTTCATTTCTGCTCCACGGCTTCCTCTTTGTATGAGAGAAAAGAGGTGAGCAAAAGTCTGCCAGGAAAGTTTATAATGCTCTAAAACCTGTCAGGAGCTCACCATTATATATAAAGCCTGTAAATTTACTGGTTAATGTGCCGATGGACCCCTCCGCATGCCCACTCTCTTGCAGCTGAGAGCAGGAAATGATGGCGGGAGACATACACCTGGTCTAATAGACAGACAGGTAATCCCAAGTTGAGCCTTAACCAGCCTTCTCTACTGCCACCATTTCTGTGTCACATATATAGAATAAGCTCACACAATGGTAATGTTTCATACATGCATCGCCCCCACTGCCGTTACATTTCATGCAAGTGCTGTCACACGCACACATTTGCTTTGTTTTATTTGCATGTGATCTTCAGAAACCCTTGATCTACAGATTTAGGGAATTTTTTTGCAGATTATAATGAACTAAGTTAGGTTTATTTTTAAATCTCAGATAGTGAAGCGTCTTTCAGAAAGAAGGAAAGAAGCTTTAATAGATGTATTATTTTTGCTCTACCAGTCAAAAACACACCCATTAAATCTAATGAGAAAATAAAAAAGACAAAATCAAAGTTATTGATATGTTAACTAGTGAAAGAGACTGAAAAAAAAAGCGGTAGAAGCAAAACTGGAGTATTTTGATGATGAAATATTTTTCAGGCAGATCAGAATCCTTAGATCTGATGAAAAAACAAATTGCTGTAAATGAAAGTTATAATAATGTAATAATTTCTTTCTTTATGATTGGAATACAGTTTTAAAATTTTAAAGAAATAATAAGCATTCATTTCCAGCTTGTTGACCTATTGGCTACAGTGAACTGGTCACCTTGCACATAAAACAACAACTGCGTTAGTTTAGATTTCTGTCATCCAGCATGCCGCGTGTATTTATTTATTTTTTTCTTTGGACTGCACGTCTCGTACAGGCAGGTGCTGCCGACTTACGACAGCCTGGATGAGCCGTCAGTGAAACGCATGAGCATCATCTTCACCTCGTCTCTAAATGTGGTCACCATCTTCTATATAACTGTGAGTGGAGCTGTATGTCTACACACACAAACACACACACACCAACCGCTGCTGTATGCTATATTAGACTTGAGACTGACATCTGTGTTAAAGAGTTTGCTTTAGGTTATATTTTTCAACTTGTCTTAGATGAAAACCTAAAGAGTGAAAAATCAAATGTTCCTTTGCATCTGTGACAAAATGAGTGTTTGTGTGGCTTCAATTGTTTTTCATCTTTAATGTGAATCATTAAATTTAAGCACAAACTTGCTTTCATCCAAACTAAATCCACTCTTTTTGCTTTTTCTCTTCAACACTTGTGCTCTCCGTTAACCAGGTGGGCTTCTTTGGCTATGTCAGCTTCACAGAAAACATTGCAGGCAACGTGCTCATGAACTTTCCCTCCAACCTGGTGACAGAAATGATTCGTGTGGGCTTTATGATGTCTGTGGCTGTCGGTTTCCCTATGATGATTTTGCCCTGCCGCCAAGCAATCAACACCATGCTTTTTGAGCAACAGGTGAGCTCAAACACCACTAAAACGTTTCCTGAGTGTGGTCTCCATACAGTCCTAGGACTATTTATATATTTGCATTAGAGAAGTCTTTATTTTTGTTTATATGGTTGGAGAAAAAAAATAAAAACTGTAGCTTTTGTAGCCAAATCATGTTGCAAGAAAACCGACGACAGTTTGATAACAGACACACACTTTCCCTGTATTGACCAATTACCCAAAAAATCCACTTTATTAATCCCATAAAAGTAACAAGAACAATTTTCACAGTTTGATGTTGATACTCAGTTTACCTATTTAGTTCCACAAGGGGACGAACTGCATCAAATTCCCTGATTATTGGATTCATGATTTCCCCACCAGGTGGCGCTTTATGCACAAAAAATCTGATTTTTGGCTATTTCTCTGGAACTATTTGTCTCATTGACCTGAAATCAAGTGCAAATAAAAGGGTATGACCTCAGGATGCATCCTGTCCTGACGTCGTAACTGGTTGGTTCAAAGTTTCAACACCAGGTGGAGCTTTGTGACTGGACATGTGCGTCTTTATTTTGTTGTATTGTGTTTGTTGGAAGATTGGGGTATAGGAGGGTTGGGGGCTTTCGGGGATATACCCCTAGCCGTCGCTTCTGACGGTACAGGCCTTGTTTTTATTTAGAAGTACCTATTGTTGTTATAGTAACAAGTACCTTTTAGACAGGGAAGTCTACATTTAAGATTTTAGAAAATATTTCTACTTGTATCAGTACTGCTTTCGTTCTTTCACAGCCGTGTTGCAGCAAAGCACTTGTTGTGGAACTTAATAACTTATCTTTTGAATATTAAGCCAGAATTAATCTTGTCACAACACACATCATTGAGACATAAAAGCATCTCAAGTTATCAAATTTGTGATTAGTTACACTCAAATGTAGGATGTAATTTTTCTTTTGTTTTTTTCTTTTGTCTTTTCTCACATCCCTCTGTCCCTGCTTTGTAGCAGAAGGATGGGACGTTTGCTGCTGGAGGTTACATGCCTCCTCTGCGCTTCAAGATGATCACCCTCTGCATTGTTTTTGGCACCATGCTGGGAGGCATTCTCATCCCCAATGGTACATCCTTTATACATGCATGACTGAATGACTGGGCGCAGACTGAATGGACTAAAATTATATATATGTTGGTATGTGTGGAGCTCTCTGGAGGTCTTTAAGGTGCATGTGTTCCTTTATGTGGGCGTGGTGGCTGGGGAGGTTTACAATGTGTGTGAATGTGACTTTACGAGTCAGTGACTGTCACACTCTAACACAGTCCTTAAATCAGGGCCCTAACTTTTATCTCCCTTTAGATGGGCTGACAGGTAGATAGGGCTATTATTCTCCCAGACTCGCCCTCTTTCTTCCGCTCTCTCTCTCTCTTACACACACGCACAGTCTGACAAACTCAAGTCTATGCACACACGATCACTGGCTCCCTGTTAGGTTCTTTAAGTTGGCATCCTTTTCTCACACAGCTCCAAAACGAAATAAATGTAAAGGTTTGCATAAGTTTATGTTTTATTCATCTTTCTTATTCTGTCATCATTAGTTAAACTTTAGATTGAGTGTACACAACCACACACACACACAAACATGGGTTCGCTTGGGTCTTTGTGTATCTAATCAGACTAATAGACTGAGGAGAAAGGAAGTGAGCACCCCAGGGATAAAGGACACTAAATCTGAGGGGGACAATATGGTGTCCGTCCTCTGGATGAAGGATGTGTATCCGGGCCCGATGCCCAGCAGGCCGGTCCACAGAGGAATGGGTGTGGCAAGGACTCGCTGCAGCTGTGCATGGCAGGGCCTGGTATAAATGCAGCAGAAGAAATACTCAACAGAGAAACCTGATGCTAAAAGTCCTGAACATTTTTAACTCAACAGGTTTTTACGATGGTTCGGTCTGCTTGCTCAAGTTTGACTTATAACTTGAATTTACTTTTCCACATATTAACTAATCTCCCATTTTCAACAAGTTCTTCATTAGTTTTAGTGTTTTTTGCAGTTAACTATAAACCATTACTTTTCATCTATATTTATAATAATATTTGATCATTACTTAAACAGTTTATTTATTCCTACAAATATACCATGACACCCCAGGGCTGAAAGCACCACTAGTCTGGAAACACTGTATTTTCTCTCATCAGTGGAAACCATCTTGGGTCTGACTGGAGCCACCATGGGAAGCCTCATATGCTTCATATGTCCTGCTCTCATCTACAGAAAGATCCAGAAGAATGGCCTCATCTCTCAGGTGATAAAGACCTCGTGCTTTTTTTTAAGTAAATGTGTTCAGGCATCATTTCTGAGCTGTGGTATGTCTCTGTGTGCCATAGCTGGTACTTTTTGTTGGCCTGGGTATCCTGCTGATCAGTACCTTCACCACCCTCTCAGTTTCGGCCAGTGGCCCCAGCTATAAGGTCCAAGCTGCTCCGCCTCCCCCAGCACCGGGCAGGAACAGCCTGATACGACAAGAACTTCGTGAAGAGCACGGTAAAGATCATGACTCCCTCTAATGGTCGGCAGACACTTACCCAGCTGATGGACTATAAATGAAAGTGGTTTACTAATGAGCCATGGAAACATTTACCTCGCCCTGCGAGGTTGTCTGCAGTGTGTGAGATTGGACAGCAGTCCTGCATGTAATCATTTCATACGGAATGCATCAGCGATACAAGAGACATGTTTATTTCTTGTTTTATTTTCAAAGTCACGGACTGGCACGACAGTCTAAACGAGCAGTGTAAAGAGAATATGAACCAGAAGCAAAGGACCAGTGCAGCTAAAACAAAAGCACAAAGCCAGAGCAGAAGAAAGGGTTTCTGTTATCTGTCTCAGAAGAAAAGATGAGACGCAGACAGACTGAGTGACTGATAGACAGACAGGCAGGGTGAGGAGATAACCTCTTGATAATATCTGAAAGCAGTGCTGTGTGCTTGACATTGATGAGGCAAGATTGATGCCCTTCAAACTCCAGCAATTCCTCTCCACCCTTTTGCCTCTGTTCATTTCTCCTGCCACCCCCTCCTCCCCCATAAAATACATTGTCTTCACCCGCTTCTCCCTCATGTATCTCCTGTGGCAGCTATAAAATGTCTGCAAGCTGTGGCTATATAAAGGAGTAGGGAGAGATGTGAGTTTGGGGAGAAATGAAACAAATGGAGATGAGACTTGGAGGAAATCTTTAGAATTAATGTTCATAGTTTTTTGGTTTTTTTGTAAATCATGAAGGGTATGCAGGGAAACCTGACTTTACCATTAACCTGCACTGTCTTCCTCTTCTTAAAGCAAGGTTTTTTTTCTAGCCTATACATTGACATCAGGAAACTCTGGGCCTCCAGCTTTTTTTTCTTCTGCCTTTTTTTTCCTAACATTGCTCCAGATAAAGTGGGTCAGACTCTGCACCTGTTTCCTGGTTGTCTGTTTCAGTTTTAATTTATCTTTCTTTCCTCTCTAATAAAACACAGAGGTTAGCAGACATGCCAGCCCTGTCACTTATGGCATCTGCTGCCATCTAGTGGATCTTTTCCATCAGAAATATAAAGTGAAGTTGCAGTAAAATGTTTAATTTCTTTTAAAACAAGGACCAAATGTGTGAAAAAACACTAAATTTAACAGCTAATGATGAATATTATGCAAAATCAATGTAAAGTAATGCAACTCTCACGACACAGAAAGCTGTAAAAAACAAGACAGAACATTTATATTTAGGTAAATTGCTTGCTGTAATTGCTTATGTGCCTTTAACGTATAAAAATAATCAGCAACAATACTTAATGTGAGTAAAAAATATAATAATACCATACCATATACCAATAAATGATAAAATATAATAAAAATGTCTAAGTTATAAATCAAATGAAAACTAACGGATTTCGTTGTTATTAAATAAATAGGACCCCAGCAAAAGAAAAATATGTCATCAAAGCTAGGAAACAATCAGCGTTTTGAAAGATCATTATTTATTTATATGCAGACAAATCTCCAGTCAAGAACCCAATAGAGATGCAGGAGCCAAATCTTCCCCCCGGGGAGGATGTGAGACCTGAGAACCAGGCTGAGCCTCCCAAGATCAAAGTACCAGTGGAGATAGCTGAAATGAAGAAAGAGGAAGAGGTTCAGCTGGACCGTCCTGACGGTGGTAAGGACACTAAATCATAAACTAGAACCGTATGATCATGAGCATGTTTTCAATCAGTGTTTTCTGTACAATCCAGGTGTTGCAGTGCCAGAGGGTGAAGCCCATCGCCATGAACCACCTGTACCTCATGATGAAGTCCAAGTAGACGCAAGGAAGAACAAGGCGGAGCTGGAGGAAGACAAAAAGCAAGACGTTCCTCCTGGAGAAGGTGTCCAAAAAGACCAACAGATGGTTGAGGGGCAAGGTCCCGCTCCAAAAAAAGATGACGTAAAAGTTGACAAGGAGGATGACAAACATGCAGGCGCATTAGTGAGGAAGGACGAAGCGGTGCATGCGGAAAAGGACTTGTCCAATGAGGTGTTGGAGAAGCCTGTTGCAGAGGAAGGCAAAAAGCAGGACGAAGCCTCCCTGAAGGATGTGGAAAAGCTCAGTCCTGTTAAAGATCTTCATGCGGGGAATGCAGCAGATGTCAATCCGGGTGTGGTGGTACAAATTGATAAAGGAAAAGGTGAATGTTTAAAAGAAAAATGTGGATGATGACAACTTTAGCAAAGTGCAACTCTGAGCTAGTGATGTCTGGTGGTTTTTCAGCTTCCCTTTCTGACGGAGAGCATCATCCCGTCGCAGTCGAGGTTCCAGCTGCAGACACCAAAGATGCAGCGGATGAGAAAATGGATGGTAATCAGTTGTTTATTGACAAGTTTAAAACCACTTATCAAGTCAGAGAAAGTAAAACCTGTGACTTGCTCTGAAGAATTAATCATACCCATATGTAAAAATGAGCAGATACCATATAGTTTTGCAATGAATTATTCTTGTTCAGCTTCTACTTTCATGCATGTTTCATAGCAGCAAACACATTTTCTGTTTCATACTTTATCAGAAATATTGCACTTATTTCTCTCTTCTACAAACTGTGTGGAAAACTACTTCCAAAAGATTCAAATTGTGGAAAAATAGCAATATGATCAATGTAGATCATTATTTAAAAGCTTTTTAGTATTAATTATTATTGATTGGGTTTATTTATTATGGTTGCTTAAAAGAAGCTTTAAACACGAGTGACTATGATCTGCTGGAAACCTCTCGGGTCACTTCTCTCCCTCATCTCCCTTTGCTTATTTTGTCTTACGTTATCTCGGTCTGATCTTGCTTATGACTGCTTTTTGTTTTTTAAAGACTTCTTTACCTGACTCCTATGCGCTACGCAGTCTTGTTTTGCTTGTTGACTTTCATACTTTGTTGTTTACTTTTTCCCTCTCTGTCCTTTTCTCCATCTTTTCCCCTTTGTGATTTTTTCCTCTCTGTCTCTGCTGGATTCGAATCACAGTGATAAAAAAGCTGGTTGCAGGTATGAATCTTACCTTTCCTGCTCTTTATCATAAAAATGTTCAGTATTTTACACAGCAGCTTGTCTTGTTTTATTGATAAATTACTGTACACGTGCTAAGTTATTGATTTTACCCATTTGTTTATGTCTTGATTAGTTGCCAGAGTAAACATACCCTTCGCATTTTGTTTCTAAATATGGTTTGTAAATGTTCACAGCTTTATTTGCAGCTTTGCTGGGCAATTTATTTTTATGGCTGCTATCTAGAGATGTGTTTTATTGTTTCTTTTCTTTCACCTCTCAACCAGAACTCTCCTAATCATCACATTGCTCTGTAAACAGGTTGTTTGTTTCAGTGGTTTTAAATACGGTCTTGTCTTCTCGCAGAGGGCCAGCTTGACCATGCCGTGCTCCTGCAGGTGATCAAAGAGCAACAAGAGCAACAGAAGAGACTTCTTGACCAGCAGGAAAAATTATTGGCTGTCATAGAAGAACAACACAAGGAAATCCACCAAAAACAACCTGCGGGTGCGTATGTATGCAGCATAATGCCTTACAATGCAAAACACATACAATGCTTGTATTTATTTATGTTCTTTTTTATATTATTTCATTATTACATTATTGGCATTATGTCAAAATAAGTGTCATAAAATTACAAATAAATTTCAGTCTGTTGTCGGACTTACAGAGCCATTTATCTTGTTAATAATTTACTCCCATCCATGTGGTCTATAACTTTCTTGATCAAGTTTTTCTGAATCAGCGTCCCGGACAACTAAATGCTTTTTAGTATTTAGTATGTTGTCTTTCCTTATCATAAAAATCTGGTTTTTAAAGGTTACCAGTAAAGTTCCCAGTAGAGGGATGTAAGAAGGAGGCAAAGTAGCATTTTTTTTATTCATCTGTGAGACAATCAGTGGAGTATTTGGACATATGTGCATTCCCTGCATGAAGACTGTGGTCTTTCTAGATGCTGCAGATCTTCTCATGTTCAACACCTTGAAGAAAGAATGTTGCACATCCTCACTGCAGGTTTAGGAATGGATTTTAAGCTCATGTTTAACCTGAAGATGTCCAGCAGGGAGATAGTTTTACTTTTTCTTCTTAGTTTTTGTTTGTTTCTATTTAACAATAATAATAATGATGGCACTTTTCCAGACACCCAAAGCAGTTTACATTGAATCCATTATTCATTCACTACTCATTCACACTTGGTGGTGGTAAGATACATGTGTTGCCACAGTTATTGTGGCAAACTGATGGAAACGTGGCAGCCAATGCGCTCCAGTGGCTTCTCCTGTGCGAGGGTGGTGAAGTGTCTCCTCCAGGGACACAACAGACTGTCTTATAGATGTTTTACCTTTATGACATTTGATGATTCAGTCGTCACATCACAATCGTTTCATTTTTAAAAGACTTTACTGTTTTCTGTTTGAGATAATATTTATACTTAGAAAGGACGGATACCATCACTTTCCCCAGTGAGATGATCTAATGAATTCATCTTAAAAAGTGATCAAATTCGTATGACTTTAAATAGGAAAACGTAGAAAAGATGCTAATGTTTGAGCGTGTATTGTGCAAAGTGGACAAATATTGCTCTTTATTTTCTTTCTGTAACTTATAGGAGCTGCTGGTGATGGTGAGGCACGTTTGGAGGGGATGGAAGGTGGAGCAGCAAAACTCAAGGAGTCAGGCCTAGCATCAGACCAGAAGGTAGCTGGAGCTCAACAGCCCGGAGGAGGCGACGCTCCTGCTATTTCCCAACATCAGGCACCAGTTGGTGATAATGGTGCCCAAGTCAAGGCTGGTAATGGTGCTGTTCCAGCAGCTTACAAGGAGGATGAAGCTGCACCTGTAGCAAACTCCGATAAGCAAAGTGAGCTGGGCGCGAGGGGTGTGCCACTTGGCAAGAAAGGATCTGATCAGCTTGTGGTTCAAAATGACCAGGCAGCAAATGCGAAAGATGTAGAGAGAAGCCTCGATAAAGAAAAGGAAACAGTGGAAAATCTTCAGAAAGAAAGGCTGGAAAAAGAAATTAAGGTACAACTGGAGAAGGAGCAGATTGAGAGGATTATAAAGGAAACGATGTCTAGAGAAAAAGAACTAGAAAAGGAAAGACTTGAGAAAGAAAAGGTAGAGAAAGAAGTACGGGCAAGGCTGGAAAAAGAGCAGCTGGAAAAGGATCGACAGGAAAAGCTTGCAATACAACAGCAATTAGAGAAGGAGAGAGCTGAGAAGGAAAGGATAGAAAAAGAAGTTCAAGCAAGAGTCGAAAAAGAGCGACTGGAAAGGGAAGCAAGAGAGAAGCTAGTCAGGGAACAGGCGCTGGAGGAGAAAGCTGCACAGGATAGAGTCCAGCAGGAGCCACAGAAAGCAGAAGAGGAATTAGTTGAGAGAGTGAAGAAAGTGCAGCAGGGGGAGGAGGCTCAGGAGAGGTTTGCCCAGCAGCAACAAATCATAGAAGCCAAATCTGCCGAAAAAGCTGCAAACAGGGGGGAGGAAGGACCTGGCGAAGCTTTGAAGAAAGGAGGCAGGGACCTCAAAGAAAACGCTGCAGACTCCAGAGAAGGGCCGGTAGACAACGCCATCAAAGCCTCGTCTCGTCTGCAGAGCTCCCATGAGAAGGTGAGAGACCAGGGAGACCTGGATCTGAGACGGAGGCGTAGAGCACTGGGGCCCGGAGACGCCGCAGCTAACATGGAGGACTCTGGAGGGTCCAGGGGGGTTCCTGGGCTGGAGCCTCTGCTGGAACTAGGGGGCTCAGACTTGCATGCCGCCCTGGAGCAGCAGTTGCTGGCTGGGGCCATGGTGCACTCACGGCAGATTAAACAAGCGTCAGAGGACGATGGGGCAAAATGAGATCACAGCACATGCAAACCTCCTTTACTGTGGACCATGATCTTTTTGGCTGCCTTACATTCTCTCTTGCCTTCTCAAATGTTAAAGACCAAAACATTTTGTTTGAGACTTTGTATTCTAAAAATAACCCAAAGTATTTAGTAAAGAGAAGGAATGTATGTAAATATGAACTTATTTTTGTCATTAAGGGAGGGAATTACAAAGAGGTCAACAATGAAGTGTAGATATATCTATGCAAATAATATTAATGGGATTTATTGACCGGGTAAATGCTGTGTTTAAAGTTTGTTGGAGCATCTAATGACGTCGAACCTTTTCACTGTGTCATTTATTATCCTTTGGTTTTCTGGTGTTAAATTTCTCTCTGTGCTACTCTGATATAAATATTGTGACTCTGTCTGTGATCTGAGCTTTATTAGAATTTAAAGTGATAACATAAGAAATGTGAAATAGGTAAATGCACCTCAATCTCTGGCTTAAATCTTAATTTCAGTTCTTGTTAACTGAATTTAGCTTCATGCTGGAGGTGAATAATGTAGCCTTAGTGTTTGATAAACTGAGCAATGAAGCAGCTTCTCTGCTAATGACGAGAAGAATCATTCCAGCTTCAGTTTCTCTTTGTTGTCGGTTTATAAGTGCCTTCTAATCCTTAATGCTGCAGTACTTTGTGGTCTAGATTGTTTTCCAAAACGCAGCTTGTTTATCGGTAGTAGTGATAAAGGGATGGTGGGAGGATGGTATTTTGTCATGTTTCCTGGTAGCCAAACTTTAAATTCCTCACTGACCAGCTGAACATCTTGGACCTTTGCTTTGTACAAACGTATTTTTCTATGTGCAATGTATTTCTGTACTTCCTGCTGATAATAAACTGTAATACAAGATTGACTTTTTTGGTTTTATAAACAGATATGATTCTTTTTATTCGGTTCTCTTTAATACAGTATTGTACAGTTTCTGTAAAAGATAGTTGCATGACATCAGGGCATATCTCAGTTGCAACCAGAAGATGTTTCTTCCAACTTGGTCTTCTGTGGATCAACACTGAAGATTTGAGTTTGGTTCATTGAACCAAACCAAGATAGTTGCTCTTCATTTGCTTCTTTTCTTAGCCTGTAAAACATTACAGAGTAAACAATCATAAATTACAGGTATTGGATTAAAACCACTAAAAGAAGCGCCGATTTTATTGCTTACTGCATTTGTAAAGCAAGTCTTCAGCATTTCAAACTCCTTTGCACACAAGTCCTTCTTCAGCTCCTGGCTGCCTGTGGTTGTAGCAGCTACACATTTTCCATAGACTGCTGCCTGGATCAGAGAGACAGTAACACAATCTGAATGACTTTATTTCATTGTGCTGTCAACATATACAGGACTGTCTCAGAAAATTAAAATATTGTGAAAAAGTTCTTTATTTCTTGTAATGCAATTAAAAAACATGAAATGTCATACATTCTGGATTTATTACAAATCAACTGAGATATTTGAAGCCTTTTATTGTTTCAGTATCGCTGATTATGGCCTACAGCTTAAGAAAACCCAAATATCCTATCTCAAAATATTAGAATATCATGAAAAAGTATACTATAGGCTATTCAACTAATCACTTGAATCACTGTCCAGAGGACCATCATTGACACTCCCCATCAGGAGGGTAAGACACAAAAAGAAATTTCTCAAAGAGCAGGCTGTTCACAGAGTGCAGTTTCAAAGCACATTCACAAAAAGTCTGTTGGAAGCGGGAAATGTGGCAGAAAACGCTGCACAACCAAGAGAGATGACCGCAGACTTAACAGCATTGTGAAGAAGAGCCGCTTCCAGAATTTGGGGGGGCTTCAAAGACAGTGGACTGAAGGTGGAGTCCAGGTATCAAAAGCCGCTGTTCACAGACGTGTCAGGGAACTGGGGTACAATAGCCGTATTCGCATGGTCAAGCCACTTCTGAACTCAAGACAGCGGAAGAAGCGTCTGACCTGGGCTATGGAAAAGAAGCACTGGACAGTTGCAGAGTGGTCCAAAGTCCTCTTTTCAGGCCAAAGCAAGTTTTATATTTCATTTGGGAGTCAAGGCACCAGAGTCTGGAGAAAGGCTGGAGAGGCTTGAAATCCAGTGTGAAGTTCCCAAAGTCAGCAATGATTTGGGGAGCCATGTCAGCTGCTGGTGTTGGTCCACTGTGTTTTATCAAGTCCAGAGTAAATGCAGCTGTGTACCAAGATATTTTAGAGCACTACATGCTTCCCTCTGCTGAAAAGCTCTATGGAGATGATTTCATTTTCCAGCATGATCTGGCACCTTCCCATAGTGCCAAAACCACCAGTAACTGGTGTACTGACCATGGCATTACTGTCCTCGATTATCCTGCCAATTCCCCTGACCTGAACCCCATAGAGAATATGTGGGGTATTGTGAAAAAGGTGATAAAGGACACCAGACCCAACAATGCAAATGAGCTAAAGGCCGTTATTGAAGCATCCTGGGCATCCCTAACACCTCCGCAATGCCACAGGCTGATTGCCTCCATGCCACGCCGCATTGATGCAGTAATCCATGCAAAAGGATTCCCAACCAAGTACTGAGTGCATTAATGGACATTGTCAAATGTTTGATTTTGTTATGCTGTTATGATTTTTTTTTTTACTTTGTCTTAGGAAATATTCTAATATTTTGAGATAGGATATTTGGGTTTTCTTAAGCTGTAGGCCATAATCAGCGATACTGAAACAATAAAAGGCTTGCAATATCTCAGTTTATTTGTAATGAATCCAGAATGTATGACATTTCATGTTTTTTAATTGCATTACATGAAATAAAGAACTTTTTTCACAATATTCTAATTTTCTGAGACAGTCCTGTACATTCATTAGATACTTACATTAAATGAAGGTAATCTAGACAGTTATTTTCTTTCTGTTGCCTACAGGGAAGATATCTAGTTGAAGTCTGACTTGTATTATAAAATATATGTCTGTGTATGTTAATATGCAGTAAACATATTGTATTCCTTACTGTATATTGCATTTAATCGCCATTTTTGTTAAATGAATGATCAGTGCGAATCCAGTTTTATTTAAAGGATATCTGATCTTGAGAAACGTGGTGGCAGCATAATAACGAGCTTGTTTTGGATATTTGAAACAGGTGGATCCCAATACATGTAATAATTCATTTTGAATTATACCTGCGTATTGCAAAGGGAGTTTTAATAAATGTCTATCCCATTCATTTTTATTTCAAATTTGTCATGCAAAGAGATCTTTGTGTGCAGATGTTACCAACATTTAAAAAGAGAAAGGAGCAGAGAGAAAAGAAAAAAATATTTCACAGTACAATGACAGCCCCTGTCATCTTTCTTCTGCCAGTGCTTACCTCATTTGCACATTGTGCAAAGATTTCGGGAAAAAGTCTAATTTTCTCCCGGCTCCGAGTCCACACATTTGATCCAGACATGGTGCTCAAGGCATCGACAGATGTGAATGGGCTTTAGAATAAACTACAGTAAGGAAAAGGCCATTCAAACTCACAATCTGTTCATCAGTTTGTTAAATATAGTACGAAACCCAAAGCACCTTTATAAGAAAAACGTATATAATCCAAAAGTCAAGACAGGTAAATAAATTACGGACAGCGCCATGTTGATGACCCTGACAAGAAGAAAGCATCCGGTATAATATGAAGCATGATTTGCTTATTTTTCTGCCAATCAAATTACTATGACTATGATTGGCTCTTTTTTATCGTTAGAACCCTCAATAGCCTTAAGAGGCTACTCCTTGGAGTGTCTGGATTGGCTAGCTGGCATCTTAAGCTCCGCCTTCTTCTGTTAGCCTTAGCAGTAAAATGAGCCAGCTAGGACTGCAAAATCATGGCAACATTTATGGAACGACTAGCCTTTCTTCAGAAAGTAAGTTAAGTTAAAGAGTATCTGCTTTATGTCCACATATTTAAAAGCTGTGACAAATATTGCAAGCGGTACGTAATTTAACGTTTCTCTTTAAACCTGTCAAGCCTGGGCGAACCACGGTTTGCTATTCTAGCCTGTTAGCTTAATGCTAACAACATGGATAGTCACTTTAATGTTTAAATGGCCATGTTAGGGTTTTTTTTAGTTTTGTGAGAAAAATATTGCCGTTATTCCCTAATATTATTTCATTCTTTGTCAGTCGTCAACGCTTGGTAGGTTATGTAATTATTGGCTAATACAACAGGACAGTAGGATGTTAACATGGGTGATATCTGCTGTCCTTAATTTCTTCCACAAACTCAAGGTTCCCACCCTGATGAAGGCTACAGCAGATGATGAAAACCCCTGTCCTGGGTACCTTTTCCAGGAAATTGGAAGTATCCTTCTTTAACAGATCTGTCCCTTTTGCCCTCTACAACTTCTGAAGGCTGTCAACATCATAAGAAATCATATCACTTAAATTTTAGTTTCTGACTATAAAAGCTGGGAGGTTTTTATATATCTTAGGAGCTCAAACATTGTACCCACTCCATACTTTATAAATCTTATCCACCTCTGAGTAATGTTCAATCTACCAAAGTAAAGTGATATTTTATACATGTAAAGAAGTGTCTGTGTTTTTATTGGTTTGCGTAAATAATTCAGGCTATTTCATAATTAAATATAATACCTTTAACCATCGTGACCCTATAGAAATTTCCAATGAGTCATTGGGTTGTGGCCAGTGTTTGTTGGAATATCTTATAGAGAGGCTGCAAGTGGAGTCCTGTCATGTTAAACTTAAGGTAAGAGGAGCTAATGAACTTCTTTTTGTTTGATAAACACCATCTCATTTCAGCTTTTATTACTATCTATCAGTTATTTGGGTTTTGTTCTTACCTCTGAATTGTCAGGTGCTGAAGATATTCGTCCATCTCTGTGGTCATGGATCAAATCACTTCCTCACTGAACTCAGAAGGAACTCCACCTTCATCCAGCAAGCATCAGGTTAGAATATCTGCTTTCAGCTTCATGCAACTCTTATTCTATGTGGTTGAATAAGAAGCTAAATATTATATTTTTTTTTTTTTTTTGCTGGGTATTATTTTCTCTTTAGTTTACAGTGGCCCTCCTGATCCCATTCATGGGACAGCGCTGTACCAGAAAGTGAGGAATACAGCCCAAGTAAGACGCATAGCAACGAGATTATAGCCTAAATTTTTCAAAATACATTAATACCTTTTTCTAACACTTTTCACTTGCAGGAAGTGGCTCGATTACTTTTCACGGATGCTACTTCCACCACAGGCAGTATCCCTCCTCACAGCATATGCCCATCAACAATAGGTCAGTGATAAGCAAACAACTCCTTTATGATGTGTATATTCAGGAGCAATCAATAAAATATTGCCATATAGTGTTTTGTCAGTAAATCTGAATGACATTGTCAGTCTATATTTTAACACCAGTTTAATGGACAATATTCCACTTGATCAGGCATGGGATCGGCCACTTCCCACCGGTCGGGATTGCAGGGTTTTGGATATAATCCAGGAAAACATGGGACAGGTGAGCGATTCTTGCTAAACAACAAACACAAATCCAGTTATTCTGGGTGTGAATTTCTGCACAGTTGCATCTTCACCTGTGCCTTTCAGCAGCCAGCGACTCGCTGCTGGATAAGATCCAGAAAGCTGCTGAAGTAGTGGCCAGCGCTGTCCTTCCCCCAACGGAGCACCAGGGCATACGTCTCCATGACAACCATTATCGTGCAGTAATGGCGCCATCTGCACCCATAGAGGTGGCTGTGCCAGCGTGTGCCTATAACCTACCTGCTAGCAGAGCAAAAGGTCGGACGTGATTGATGTGATGACAATATGAGATTTAAGAGGGAAAGACTGAGTGTTGGACACAAAACTTTGTTCAAGTTATTTATAAAAATGTAACTTTTTAGTTAAAAGAAGTTAATGTATCCCCTTAAGCACATGTATGTTGATCATATCATATAAAATAACACCTATCTGTCATGTCTTCATAATATTAGTGACACGACGATACCCGGGGCAGGTAGGAGGAGGCTGGGAAGAGACTGACAGCGCCAACAGCTCCTCGCACAATTCTTCTCAGGACATCACCACCAACAGCAGGATGTCTGTGGACAGCAAGTCAGCGGGAACAGGAAGTCAGTCGGGAGCAAGCAGAGAGAGCAGCGGGGATCTATCAGAACGGTGAGTAACAAAGTACACCTCCTTTTACCATCTGTTTTCTACTCATTGTGGTGGACATTATCTCTCAATGTTCCCTTTGCAGTCCACAAAACTTTGAAGGTTATCTAACATCAAAAGTTCATCTAAAAGGTCCTTTCTTTGGTTTCCAGGGTAGAAGCCTTGCAGTTAGGCGACTGTGGTCAGGAGACGGCACTTATCAACAGACTGACAGAAGGTTCAAAAGTGTTCTTGAGTAGAGAGGAGAGTCAGCACTTCATCAAAGAGTCAGTCCACTTCCCCTTCATTTGAAATGGCTCAATTGTGCTTGTACTTAATGTCTCACTTATTTTGCCAGATGCTCCATTCTTAACTGTGAGGTTGTGGTGGAGTTACTTTCAAGCAAGCTACAAGACCCCTCATACACTGTTAAAATGGTAATAATGCCCCACTCATGTGCTTTTTTTATGATGTGAATTATCCCTAGAGTAATGTGTATCTTGATTTTCTGCAGAGGTCTTTGTGTGCCATTGCATGCCTCATGACCTCAGATTTGCTCTCTCTGGAGCAAATGTTTGGCGTTATTCAGCAAAGACTTCACCAGCTGAGCGACGGGCCTTCAGGACACGTTGCAAACAAGGCCACCAAGGTAGAACATGGAGGAAGAGTACTACACACTGTAAGGAGTGATAGGGCAAAACTGCTTAAAGTTAGATTAATGTTTGCACTTATCTCCTCCTACCAGATCCTGCGACAGTTTGAGGCTCTGATGGGTGGATCTCTACATGCTGCTAAGCAGGTTACAGTTAACAGCAGCCACGAGGCAACGAATAATCAGCTACATGGTTCTAAACACTCTGACGGTTTGTTACCAACGTATTTGGTCAAAAGTAGTGACCTCAAACTAACTCAGGGTGACATCACATCTGCCGATGTCGCCCACACACCAAATTGCCCCTCAACCCCTTCGAGTATCGACCTGACACAAAGGTGCTCAACTGAGGAGCTTGTGACTGACGGTAAGGACCCAAAACTCATCCCAATTCTGCAAGAGTCGGTGAAAAACCAGACACAGCCGGCCATGATTTCAGAAATAAAACCATGTGATGAAAGTCCAGAGCTTATCAGAGACAGGAGTGCAACTCTGTCTCCTGATCCTCAGAATATGGCGGCCCTTTCAAACAAACTGTCTCTATTCAGGGGTATGGAGCTGGTGACCAAAGGGAGGTCTGTTTATGAAAAAGAAATGTCCCATGCGGAGTTGGACAAAACAGACGGCAGCATAGCTGACACAGAAACGGTGAATCACACTGAGTGTCCAGTGAACTCGTCTATGATTTGCATTAAATCTGGTGAGGACTCTCCCTCTGGGTGCAGTCTTATTGACTCTCATAGAAGCCAATCAGTATCAGCTTTCTCCTTTCTCAACTTTTGATCCCTGATAACTTTTTTTTAAAGTTGGAGTTATGATACTTAAAACAATGTCAATCAATCCGAAAGAATATATGATTTTCAAAACAGCGATATTACTAATTTTGGCTGGTTTGGTTGAATGTAGATGGCTTTTTTTTGTTTTTTAATCCATGTGCCTCTTCAGAAATGATTAAGCCGCAACCTGGGTCAAAAGCCAGTGACCTAGGACTCTAAAAACTACATCTGAGTGCAATCAATGGCCAGAATGAGGTGTCCAGACCTGTTATGCCGTTAATAATAACTTTTAATTGTCTGATGTCTTCTCAAAAGTATTTCTATGAAATGTGGTTGTTTAGAATCAAATAATATTTAGCTGCCTTACAAAGTATGAGAACAGCAAGTACATCGTGAACCTGAGAAAAAGCAAAACTCTGTTTATTTCTGCAACATTTTCAGTCTTACCTGTATTTTCTGTTGAGAGTACAACTGGATATTTTCTCTCCTTTATGTGCAGACCTATGAGCTGCTTACGGGGCTTTAAGTTAGCATTCCCATTCATTTTTACGCCAGCTGAGATTCATCAGCTTTGCTGACACAAGTTTTCAGCCATGGTTGCATGTTGCAGTTAATGCTGATAATAGGTTTACTTTCCAAATCCTGTAACAGATACGTTCTCACACATGATGCTGCTCTGACATGTCTGCAAACCCAAGAAGGAAGATAAAAGCAACAACAAAAAAAGGAAAAATGGAGTTCTATTTTTTTATGGTTACTGTGTTTTGGCTTTGTGAGGTACTATTGATGGTTTCTTTATCTCAGGATTCTGTTTGTTCAACTTGCACCTCCGCAACACATCCTGAACCTCTGAGGGAGAATCCCTGTCTGTAATTTGCACTAATTTCTTTTTTTAACTTCAGACGTACAAGTCGGGTCATCTTCCATATGTTTTGGTATTAAGCTATTGCGTCATGGGACTTTAATGTTCGTTTATTAATTTATAATGCGTGGTGTTGACTAATGCGAGAGATTAGGGTGCATGATTCCAAATTGGCAGATTACAGGAGAAATTGAGATTTTCTGTGTGGATAATGGCTGCAGTGGTTTGATAAAACATCTGCAATTTCATAAAACTTTATCATCAAGGTATATTACTTGTTACTCACTATGCTCCAGTGTTTACTACTATAAAGGGTAGTTTAACTACACGCCCAAACAATACTCTACTTCATTTCAGAGAACAGAGGTCATAACGTGCTCAAGTATAATAAAACATGCTGTATTTTTGTTACAGCACAAGTCTTGATGTGTTGTATTCATGTGATTTTCTTTTTGGAATGACAGCTTAAGCAACACTTTATTAAAAAGCCAATGATTTGGAAGATTGCATTACATGAATTACTTTCACATCCCAGTTTGCAACACAGTGCATCAGTTATATCAACCATCCATAAACAAGTATGGCTGACAGGAAGCAATATGTAGACTGTAAAATATGTAAAAAAAAAAAAAAAAGACCTTGAATACTTGTAAGCCTTTTGGAGGGCTTGTTTTTTGTTTTTCTAGGTAAAACTGTGCTGAACATGCTGCTGCCTGTGCTGCAGTCTCCACAGCCTGCACACATGTCTATAATTAACAAGTCTAATCTAAGGCTGGATCTTGAAACAATCTGCACTCCGTAATAATGAACTCACTGGTGCTATATCCTATAACTTCTTTTGAAAATAACTAACAATAGTTACCCATATAACTTTGGTTAGAGATAAAGCAAATAAGGAATTGATTTAATTATACTCTGAGTGAGTTAACATTCTGAAGGGGCTTAAAACAGTTCCCACTTTACAGATAAAAAACCAGCATGCCATTAACTGCTGCAGTCCAGAAGGAATTGAGTAAAGTGCTTAACTTTATTTAAATTTGCAAGCACTTTGGATCATCACACTTTTTTGTCATTAGCACCAATGAAAATGTCCACACACCAAAGCACGCATTTAAAGAGAATGATACCTCTTAATAAAGTGCACAGAGTGCGTGCACACACGCCCACACACATACACACCAATACTGCACAGAAAAACCACAGTGGCTGGGCCATGGAAAGGCGAATGTGCTTATGGTCTCAACAAATGGAACACACTGAGGTGGGGATGAGCCATAATGGCCAAAATATGTAAACCTCCCCACACATCATCATCATCCCCCTCTCTTTGAGGCTTTTCAGGGAGAAGTATCAGCACTGATGGATGACGGACAAAACGATCAGGAGAGGGCTCACAGTTCACGGTCATGTTGAGCCCGGACGCCCTCTGGTTTGCAGACTGCTGAAATGTGCCTCCCTCAGGACTCTGTTGATGTAGTCGTACGAATTGCTTCGCCCATCGCCATGGAGACCATGCTGCAAGGAGCTGGCAGAGTCTTCTGGTTTTGGACGGGTGCAACTGCTCTGGCTATGTATGCACGGCCTGGTGCTGGCCTCTATTGCTCTCTCGGGACTGCTGATCCCATTACTGCTGTCGCTGCTGGAATACTGCAAACAGAACGGAGAATGGTTCGGCTTAAGGATGCAGCGACTGTAAATACAACATTCAGAACTTTCCCTGAAAATCAAAAGGAGTCACATGACCCAGATATTTATATATATTTACATTGTACACATCCTTTATTATTATTTTCACTTCGACTCAAATTAGTGAGAGGGTTTACAGATAAGTATAACGATAAGATCAGGTTTACCTCTGAGTCCAGATCTGACACAAGCAGACAAGGACCCCTTCCTGACCTCTTAGCCTGAGGTCTCAGCTGCTGGTCTTCCTCGCTGTCACAGCTACGGTGTCGTTTCCTATACAACACAGAAATAAAAGGCATGGTGAAACATAACCAGGGAGGGGGGGACACAGAGAGGCAGAGTATCAGGAAGAGAAAACATGAAGAGGAACTAAAAATAGCCGCATACAGTCAGTTACATGACCAGACTGATGGCAATCCCTTAATAACAGCACACCAATTAATACACTTTTAACAGGTTATACAGATAACTTGTAATGTTTAACTGTTTCATTGAATCTATTAGTCTATGTAGGATTTTAATATGCGATTAAACCGCAGCGACACGACAGCCTAGTGAAATCTGGCACAGTGATGGCTCTGAAAAAGGCTCCACTGCTTACCTGTTTTCAGTCAGCATTTCTGAAATCTTCACGGAAGATTTTTGGCAATTAAATGGGTGACGATTCTTCAAAGCCAAGTTGAGGCGTTTTCTTTAAAAGCTTTGGCAGCAGATCGGTTCCTCGACCATTTCGCAGCAACTTACTATGGCAGGATCTCCCTCATCTATGGATGAGTCTGGCGTTATATGAGCTATTTCCAGCCGGCTGAGTACAGCACCAACCTCTGCTGTGGATTACTTCAGTCCTGTTATTGCTCCAAGAATAAGGTTTCCCGTCAACGTAACGGTGGGGGGACAAAGCGTTAAGGGACGCCTTTAAGCTCACAACGTACAAACTGAGTATTCGCGTTTAGGTAGTGTAACTCCAGGCATGACAGCTTGAGGAAGCAAACTAGCCTGCTAGCTGCAACCGTTCTAACAGCCGCTTGTCAAGCTAACTGGTTTAGCAGAGCTAACAAGAAGTTCTTCCGCTTTCGTATTCCGCCCACTTGCCGTTAAGTTATTGTCTGTACTTGGCAGTAATTATATGAAACAAGTTAAAACAACTATTTACAGAGGGCATATGTTTAAATGTTGTACGATGTAAGTTTTGTACCACTAAGAAATGATTTGTTGAAAGCAACCGCGAGCTTGTCTTTCCTGTAAAGCTCCGCCTCCGTGTTTACCTGACGTCATCACGTCGGACTTCCGGTGTCTACATAATGGTAAGCAAATATATTGGAAATGGCTGATTATTTTGGCATTTTCTCACAATATATATTTGTGAATTTGAAAAAATTGAGCTTCTCATGTTACGGAAGCTAGGTGTTTAAAAGTGAAACGTTTGAGCAACACATATAGCCTGGTTATATAAAACAAGTAAAGCTAAATAAATGTGTTGGATCGGTTAAAATTGCAGTAGTTGGTTCAAAACATATCTGTAACATCAGAAATTTAGGAGTGTGTTTCAGAAAAGGGTGAGTCTACTCAGAAACTATGACATACTCTGAGCCGAGCAACTCGTTTTCGGTTATCTCCGTTTCATTACCTTGAGTTAAAACCCACACAATAATAAAAAGCCATCATCTGTGGAGTCACGATACCTGGATTCATACCTGGATAGTTATTTCATTCGGGGGGTTAATTTAAGTATGGGACAATACCTAGAGGTATTTTGTAAAAAAAAAAAAAAAAAAAAAAAAGAAAAAAAAAGAGGGAATACTGCTGTTTCTAAGTACAGACAATCATCATGGAAGAAACTGGTTTCCTGCGTCAGTGTGTAAGTTTTAATTTTAGATTCAGTCCAACTGAACATAAAAAATCTATCTATCTATCTATCTATCTATCTATCTATCTATCTATCTATCTATCTATCTATCTATCTATCTATCTA
>JBAMHX010000024.1:14996619-15008694 GCA_037177515.1 Pseudomugil tenellus | reverse complement strand
CCCGAGCTGGGGATCGAACCGGCAACCTGCTTGCTGTGAGGCTGCAGTGCTAACCACCTCGCCACCGTGCAGCCCCAAATGAATAATAGAGAAGTTCAAATCCCAGTACTGCTTTATTGTGATAGAAAACATATTTCTTATAAAAACTGGAAAACAGTAGTTTTTATTTAAAAAAATACTTTTAATCACAAACTCTTGAGGTTTTGATTGAGCTACAAGTTACAGAATCAGTGCAGCTTTGTTGCTTTTGTAGTGTTCATTTTCACCAAGTAAATAATAAAGCTTAAGTGTGCCTTGGATACAAAAATGCCAAATTTCTAAATATCACACTGAGAACACCTTCCTGCAACTCACTCACTGTCCATCAAAACAAGACATTGTTTGCAATAAAGTAAAAACACTGTTTGGTGTATTTTGTAATTAAGGCATAACTGCAACATCCATATTTTAGTTGCCACATTAAATGTACCAGATCCTATTTGTGTTGCTCTCTTGCTTCCTTTGCATATAGTTGTCTGCCTTTAGCAGCCTTTTCACTTTTTATGGCTTTACCTTTTTATTGCACTGATGCGTTCTCAGTTTAAGAATAAGCTGTACAATCATCAACATTTCTTTGTGCTCTCGTCTGATTGACGTCTAACACATAATTTGGTTAATCTTCAGCGATGCTGTTAGTTCTTTCATCTGGTTTCTGTCCTCCGCTCTGTTCCTTGCCGTATTCTGTCTTGTCCTATGAGTGGCTTAAATGTCTCCTTTTACAGGGCAACCCTCTCTTAGCAGGTTTTACCAAACCAAGGAACACAGCACTCAGTCCCATGCCCACCGCACACGAGTAGAAAGCTGCTCCATAATTCTTTGTCACATCTACCAACACACCTGTAGATAAAAAGGATAAAAATGCATTAAAGTATACATATCTTATGTAGAGCGCAATCAATCAGAGTACTATTGGATCTATTGTAATAGTACTATTGCAGTACTATTGCCTTTCAGGAGAAAGGGTTAATAATTTGATGATGTAATACAGATTTCATTATGACTATCTCATGTTGCATCTGACAGATTCAGCATTTTTGGTTTTACAACCAAAAGATTAGACTAAGGAACCAGACTTTCCATGTTATGCGATTCCCCAAAAAGAAGCTTACAGATTTTCCCTGAACTTTAATATTTTTTCTGTAGACTTTTAAAAGTTTTTTTTTTTTTTGTCTTTACAAATAAGTCTGTCAGGAAAGAAAACCAATAACGTAAACTGGACGGCCACATTATACATTAAAAGCATTGAATATTATGATATTTTAATCTACACCAAGTGCAGCAAGACATCTCTCTCTGAATTATGTCATTTTGCACAGAAGTTGTGGAAGAAAGAAATACATGGCTGTCAACATTAGTACCATTCATTTAACTTTAGTGACATGTAATGTAAAAATGGATCCTGCCAAACATTAACAGCAATAAAAAAAATCTCTTAAAAGCAATACTGGCTAATATTTGGATGGTTGAGAATTTTTATTTCTAGACTGAACTAGAAATTGGTGGTGTGGATTTGGTGAATATGGGTGTTTCAGAGGAAGACTGAGGTATTCATTTTCATTTCCTAAAGTTTAATTGGATATGCAGTGGTCAGTTAACCTTAGTTTGAAGCTGTGTTTTCATAAATAGTGGTAACTCTTCTCTTAGACACCATCATTTAAGATTTCTTGTCCAGTACTTGTGGTGTAACTGCACGACCAATGAAATATCATTACTTCCAGTTTTTCGGTTTTTATATATATATATAACATTTCTCTTACCTCCAAGTGGTGGTCCAGCCAGCCCTGCAAAGCTCTGAATGAACACATAGACACCAGCAGCTGAAGACATCTTCTCTATGCCCACCACATCATCTTCAGCCAGCATGGGGATGTGGGTGCATGCCAGGGTTCCCATGAAGAACCCATAAAAAGCACAGCAGACAGCCAAACCGTAAAACTCTTTGACCAAAGTAAATCCCACAAGGTCAGCAGTCATTGTGATTACACACGCCAGAAGCACCAGAAGCTTCCTTTTACTGAACTGCTTCCGTGTGAGGATCCAGCCAATGGAGAACCGACCCAAGATTTCAGCCACCGCCATAATGGAGAGCATGTACGCAGAGTGTTCCCGCTCCACACCGTGACTCACACTCAGCTCGATAATGTAGAGCGGAGGGGCAAAAAAGCCAAGAGTGGCAAAAAGTCCAAAGAGAGAATACAAAATAAAGCGGCAATCTTTAAGGATGGAGAAGTCTAAGAGTTTTCCAGGTTGCTGTTCAGCATCTGCTTTAGTTTCTACATTATTTAGTGTTTGCTTTTCTGCATCTTTGTTTCTTTTCTCGCTTTCTGATTCGCTCATTTCTGCCGTACTTATTTCAGCTGAAATAGGCTCTGTCTCTGTGTTTGCTTCTTTGTGTTGGGAATTATTTTCCTCAAGGTTACTGCTGTCCTTAAGACACTGGACACCTGAGTCTCCTGTGCTCACAGAGCCTCCTGTTAGTTCATTGTCTTTTGTCATAGAGTCCTCTGAGTTCATAGGATCTGACTTCTCTGTGGTTCTTAGGGCCTCCAACTCTTTAGTGGGTGGCATGGGCTTAATAACGATTGGGCGAAGCAGCACACCACACACAATGACGATGCTTTGCAAAGCTCCAAGTAGTGCCATAGTATGTCGCCAGCCAATATTTTCTTTAATTGCAGAAAATGCTGAAAAAAGGAGAGATATTCAGTGTCTGGGATTTATCATGTAGCTTAAGAACCGAGTCTTGCTCATACCTGGAGCCAGTGCAAACATGGACAAGGACTCTCCAGTAGAAGCTACAGCTGTGGCCAGAGATCGCCGATGGTTAAAGTACTGTGACAGGATGGTCAGAGTGGGCAGGAAAGTCATACAGTAACCCAGACCTGTATAGTTAAAAACATAAACACACACACTAGTTTACTTGTAGACATTCCCCAGAACAAATTCAAACTATATAATTTAGCTGATGAAAAGATGAGCAACCAAATTACATACCTGCAACCAATCCATAAGTGATGTATATTTGATTGATGGAGCTGCAGAAGCTGGTGGCAATGGTACCAGTAGAAATAAATAACCCTCCTATTATAACAACAACTTGAAAGCCAAATCGGTTTGTCATCATGGAGGAGAAAGGACCTGCACATTAAAAGTGACACCTTTGTTGGAAATTGTAGGTGAATATTGCAATATGTCCACCAGAAACAATAGATCTATTTACCATTAAAGGTCATGACAAACACACAGATGGAAATAATCCAGGAGACCCGACTATTGCTCTCCTCAAACTCATTCATTAGGTCCTGAAGGAAGATGCCGAAACTCTTGATGGTACCATATGTAAAAACTTCCACTAGGAAAAAGGCCACGGCAACCACCCATCCCCAGCCTCCATCAGGGACCTCTGAGTACACATTAGGACCCAGGAATTTTGTTATCTTAGCTCTGCATCGTGCCATACCCTGTAAAAGAGATGTCAGCTTTAATAATAATAAACATTAACTAATAAAATTATTTTTCAAATAATTCAATACTGCATATTTTGAGTAGATAATAGGGTATGGTTACATATTCTCTGCTGTGGGGTTGTGAAAACGCACCTTTATGTGCCTCATAAACCTCTTTTATTTACAAGTTATGATGCAAACACTTACACATTCAGGTCAAAAAAGCCTATCCTGTTAACAAACTGCAGAATGGTGTTTAAAACTGTGATACGCTCAAAAATAAGAGAGTTAAAGTTGGTGTATCCATGTTTACCGAGACCACACCAGCTGTTGAACTGAAGGCTACCCCTTAAAATAGTCTACGGTGTGCTGTTAGGATAAAAGTTGTCTGGGCTGCGTGAAATGGGGTTGGAGTTTAGCACAGGGGTGCAATTTAGTGGCAACAGCTGGACACAGGTCAGCCTCAAAGTACAAAATCATTTTACAAACTTTGAAGAAAACAAAGTCTACACCAGAAGAAGTTTGGAGTTGCCGGTCTTCTCTTCATTGAAAGGTTAGTTTAGAAGTAAATCTCATTCTCACAATTTTTACAGAAACAAAATGATATGATAATTCCCACCTTGCCAGTAATGGTGCATGGACAGGGTGGATTTCTGATTCCTTTAATATCCCTCTTTTGTCCGTTTCTTTGACTTTAAATTAAGATGGGAGTTGTTCTCTGCTCCCAGTGCTGTAGCCTGAGTGGAAAATAGTAGCGAAGTTCAGCCTCCTTCAGAAAAACGAGCCTCATCAATATTAATGATTTTGGTGTGTGTGTGGTGTGCTGGATGCTATGAAATAAGATTTTTTTCACTTATATATATATATATATATATAAGATTGACCCCTCTATTATCCAAAATGTTTCTGTGACCCCTTTATTTCTTTACCCTGTCCTCTGCAGCGTAGCTTTTTCCCATGCTATGTTTTTATTATTATCCTAAATCATTATGAAAGACTAAAGCATAACCTGCAGCTCAACATACTATGCTGCACTATGTGGTAATAAATGCATCTGTAGTTATTTAGTAAACCGGCAAATCCTTTTTATCTGTTTCTGCAGTAATATTCATTATTTATTTGAAATTACTGCTAATTCAACCGACCTATAGTTTGGTTTCACAATCTGCAATCTCATTTTGTTTGAATTCATAGTTATCCTGTGTTAAAACCTGTTGTGCAACTCTTTCCAACTTCCAATTTTACATAAGCTGTACTGGTATGTTAAGAATACTGTAGTGTAAAACCAACTTACTAACATCTAAGTGCACTTATCAAATTGAATGATCATGAGAAAAACAACTAAGCAGCTATTATTGTGTTTACTGTAAATGAAACAATAACTGCTTGGTATTTTGTCATTGTACTTTATTATGAGAAGTTAACATTATTTGTACAGTAAAAGGAAGTGCAGACCGGAATATGCATCTGTTATCATGCATATGTTTGAAGCATCAACACAGAGATTGAATGCCCCATAAATAATGTTTTTCGGAACTGGTACCATCTTTGTTATGAAAAGTTTTTGTTCAAATAGCTCAAATAAAACCCTGTGCAATCCTAAAAGTAGAAACATCCCTTTATGTTAGATCTCCATGACATGCTAAAACTGGATTTTAAAAAAGGAACAATAAAAAAAGTCAAGCAAGACCAGACAAAATGAAAAAAGACATTTTTCTATATATTACAATAATCTTAAAATCCTGTACATGTCTTTAACTACTGTTATTAAGGTAGAACATGTAAAGTTGAGTTTTTAATGGCCTTTCAAGTTACGTGTTGCAGAATACATTAGTAATTAATTTAATTATCTATAAGCCTATATTTTAGCTATATTAGTGTGTAGCTTTAAAATAATGACAATCACAACCTTTTCACAACTTTCACACACACACGCGGACACACAAGCAGCCTACTATTTCACTATTTATTTTTGACGTCACACCCAGATTCCCTTTGATTCTGCCGTCTCAGCTCTTCTGGTAAACATTTATTTTAAACAATGAACTGGTTCCAGTTGGGAGAACTGCTGTTTGTGATTTTACTTCAACAGAGGAGGATTGTGATGAAGGAGTTGTACAATCCGTCTTCGTGTGGCTGACTCAACGTCCTCAGTCCGGCAGCGAGGGCGGCTCGCGCAGGCGGTGACCAACTGCATTTTGACTAACTGCTCTCAAACACATTTACCTTGCAAGTATTTGCCCCTTTTTCCGGACTACATGTCCTATCAAAGAAATTACAGCATATAGAAACTAAACACACTAGTTTGAGAAAATTCTTGTGTTTAAGTTTTCTGTCTCACCTTAAAGTAGCTAATTTCAGACGGAAATAGTCCTTTCTTCGCTGCGCACAACCTGCGTGATTCTGGTACCCCAGCCCCCGCAAAACTACACGCAAATAGTCTGAGTGATTTGTTACATGTTCTCACTCGCATTTGGCCAAAATGTACAGGGAGGTGTGCACACTAAGCATGCGCATCAGCGAGCGTTAGGTGACACAAGGAGGCATGAGAGGAAGAGAAGGGGTTAAATAGATCTGGTTAGTAGCCCCCTCCCATCTTTTATCATAACCCCCTATTGGTTGAGACTTAAAGATAAAAAACGGTCATGCATTAACAGAATACTTTTAACTATTAAAAACAAATACAAAACATCATACAGCAGTCATGTGACAGTAGGTATGTGTTTTTTTTAACACTTTAAGAGATAATTTTATTATATAATGTGAACACTGCAAAAACTCTTAAAAAACAAGAAAAAAACTACAAAGATTATGTTAATTTTCCTTGAAATTAGATAAAAATATCTTGTTCTGTTGCCAGATAATTTATCTTATTTCAAGGAACATTAAACTGTCAAGAATTCCTGAAACAAGTAAAAAAATCTTTTTTAAAAAAAACTACTAAGTAAGAATAATTATCTTCTGTTTAAAAAATAAGCATATGTGTCCTTGATTTGAATGTTTTAAATCTTAAATTTGAGTTTTTACAGTGCAGTGGGGGCTGTTTGAATGTCAGCTATGTCTGTTCCTCACCAGGGGCGATTCTAGGATCTGTCGTTTAGGGGGGCTGAGCACCTACCGAGCTGTGCAGTCAGACAAGATCATTTGCACAGTTGTGTACATTTAGTACAATTTCATTCCCTCTTTTGTGAAAGTTAAAAAGACTATTTGAAAAGTCTTTGACTAAACCATCAAATCTGATAAAAGTTATCTGAATGCTGATCTCCTTGCTTTGAAATCAGTCACAGGGTGTACCTGTCATGGCAAATTAGCGCATCATTGTGTGAAAAACTCGTAGAAAGACCGTTCATCTTGGCCGGCGATGGGCCAAAAAAAGCACCCCTGTGAAAAGCACCGCTAACCAAGTCTAACAAAAGAATTACCTTGTTCAAGGACAAGGACTTTTCTATTCTATTCTATTCTATTCTATTCTATTCTATTCTATTCTATTCTATTCTATTCTATTCTATTCTATTCTACAGTCATTTAGCAGACGCTTTTGTCTCATACATTTTTCAGCAGGATAGTAAAGGAAAGTTCTTCATGGTAATAATGATTACATATCATCTACAGACAAGATCCTGTTGCTGTGCTCCTTGTCAGGGGTGCTTTTCACAGCTAAGGTACTTTTTTCAACACAACCAGGTCCGGGATCAAACAATTTTTTAGGTGGGGGGGGGGATCTGCTGTATTTTGATTGCTAAGAGCCTTACATTTCAAACACGTACTGCATGATTTCTACATTCTTCATTTTTAGACACTTGCTGTTAAAATAAATGCTTTAAATGCTGCAGCACCTCCAAAAAATGGATTAGAAACACACTGATTTTAGCAGCTCCTTACTTAAGAAAACCTGACATTACCTATAAAATATCAACTTGTTCTGTTGACATGTTGCTTAATAATCAACCGTAAATGCTGACATTACCTTGACTTTTAGACCTGTTAATCTGTTGCGGATCAATCATCCAGAGGTAAAGCAGTAATTTAATATGGGCATTACTACGTGTTTGCATGACTATGCAGAAACACCAGTTTATCAGTATGTACTGCTATCATGAAAATCAAGTCAGTTCTGCGCTGCTTTGTCTGTAACGCAGGTTTAATAAGCATTACTGGATGCCTGTAACAGACCAAGCCTGTAGAATATATTTGGGAATAGAGATGTTTGTGTCACAATCTGTGATTAAAGAACCTACATATCTTCTACTAACAGAAGTTAGAGCAATCCAGGGTTTCAATGAGATTACATTGTGTAGTTGCTTCGTGGAATTTAGGCCTTTTAGCAGCAGTCTGGGTAGTTTAGCACAGTCCAGTCCTCAGGCTCCCCTGCCTCGCATGTTTTAGAAGCAACCCTTCTTTAACACACTTGAAATGAAGAAGCACTGGTTTAGCATGACAAAAAACACTCTACCTGAAAACTGCTTCTTAAAATGACAAATAGCGAATGTTTTTATGCCGATGCCAAATTAATATTTTCCGAATCTGACTATTATCACCCCATTGAACCCACTTTGTTTAAATTTAAACCGCAGCTGCCATCTGTTTTTTGTAATCTGTTTCATGTAACAAAATTTCTAAGTCCTGTTACTGCAGTTGGGACATTGGATGTACTTAGTGTCTAATAATGAACAATGTTTTGAAGGTGGGTGCTACAGTGCATAACTTCCTGAGCTCCTGAGTCCATATAGAGAGCTTCCTTATATCACTCTATCAATCTAAGCTACCATCCTTTATAGTCCTTTACTGGTAATGATGCCCCGACCTTAGCAAAACACAATCCTGCACTCTTGCAGCAGATTAACATCCCAAGTTATTTTTGTACAAATGTTTATTTCCCCTCCTTAGTCATTACTATGCATGAACCTTCTCACATAGCTTTGAAAATGATAGTTTTTGCTTTCACTGTGTTGATCAATCACACTCTATAATAATGTGTGTGGCAGCAAATCTTTTAAGTTAAACCTGTTTGTTTCTAGGTTTTGGCTTAAGATGGCAGAGGTCTTAACTCCACTACTCCTTTCTGGGATGCTAATATGTGGCCTGCTGCTTCATGGATTGTCCCAACAAAGAGTTGAATTGACAAAGAAGCCGAATTTCATCATAATACTAGCTGATGATATAGGCTGGGGCGACCTGGATGCTAACCAGCCTGAAGGGAAGGCAAACAACACTCCTTACCTCAACCTGATGGCCGAGCAAGGATTAAGGTAGAAAATTAAATCATTTTATATCTAATTTGTGCCATTAAACTCCATTAAATGTTTTAAAAATGACTAAAAATTATTATTAAGATTAAGATTTTTAAATAAAATGCATGAAAAGGTTTATATATGAGTTTGAGTTACTTGTGGTTCTTAATAATAATCTTCTAATAGACTGACAGACTTCCACTCCCCTGCCTCAACATGTTCCCCATCTCGTGCTGCTATCCTGACAGGCCGTTATGGCCTGAGAAATGGGGTGACTCATAACTTTGGAGTGAATTCTGTTGCTGGTCTGCCTCTATCTGAAGTCACTTTGCCCCAGCTGTTGCAGGAGGCCGGTTATTACACTGCTATGATTGGAAAATGGCATCTTGGACACAATGGACCATACAGCCCAACTAACAGAGGTAAGTTGGAATATTTTAATTATTATGCTATACAATATTAAATAAGATTAAATAAAATATTAGTGATCATGTAGGATTTCTACTTCAAGACTTAAACATGCGTGAGACTTATCAGACATCTCCAGTGATTTTGAATTCCTTAGCAGGTCTGTTGGTCTCTCCAATTACAAAATCCTGCCAACTCAACCTGAGACGAAACAATTGCTGTTGACTCTTCTCCCTCAACTGAGTAATGACTCACCCCCCCACTAGCATTACCCTTGACAGATGTGCAGATGTTGCAGGGAAAAAAACACCAGTTGATGAGCTTAATGTTAGAAGGCAAGTGCAACAGGAATGCAAAAGTTCTGCTGAGGCATGTGGACCTCATTGTTACAGCACTGCAGAGCAGCTTTAGGAGTTTTATATATATATATATATATATGGTCAGTTATTTTTATCTGAAAACAATAAATGCTTGCTATGCTTTCTGTTTCTTGAAAAGGTTTTGACTACTACCTCGGTATCCCCTACAGTAATGACATGGGCTGTACTGACAGACCAGGGTATGATCTGCCCCCGTGCCTCCCTTGTAGTTCATCTGGACCTCAAGTGATCAGGTTATTTAGCAACACACACATGTGTCTTTTATTATTAGTTTTAACTGGTGATCTGTTCAGATCTAGTCAGCTTCCTTATGATACCAGACAAAAAAAAATCTTTCCAGTTAAAACTGCTCGGTTTTATCATTTATTGTTGTATTGTGTTCCTTCATTCTCATGCTGTAGGCTGAGGAGGGATGTGCATGGAGGCTGTTATTCTAAGGTAGGCCTCCCTCTGATTGAAAACAACAGTATTGTGGAGCAGCCACTTGACCTGTGGGCGCTAACAGAACAATACAAATCAGCTGCACTGAGGATCATACACAATGCAAGGTACAGTACAGTAGTGAGATTAACCTGTTAATCTAACAAGAATGGAATTTCACAATGTCAAGTATAAAGAATTTTCATTGTTAGACACCATAGTGTTGAACTGAGCTTATCTGAACTAAATGATTTTACATTTGACTTCACAATTTCTTCTTTATGCTACTTTGAATGTCTAAATATGACAATTGATGGGTGTTTTCAACATGAAGACAAGGCAATAACTAAGGGTTTCTTAGACACTGTTGGTTCTTCTAATCTCTCACATCTGTAAATAGTCCCACCCTGGAACAAGGATGTGGACCTTGTTCCATCATATGGTATATCTATTTTTAAACTAAAATTAGGGAATGCTGTGTTCTCTGACCATAACTATGTTAAATTTGAGCTAATCCTGGTCAGTAGTTCAGTCAAAACGTGTGCTGCTGCCAAACATTTTACCCTTTAACTTCTGCTTGTATGTTTTAAACAGTATTGTTTCTATCAGAGTTGTGTCATTCAGGAGTCTAAAGGTCATGATGAGCTTAGTTCTTGGTCACACAGCCTTTATCAGTCTGATTAATACTCTTTGGAACCTGTAAAAGCCAGACTTTCTAAAGGTAAATCTGATCCCTGGCTGAATGACAACATTCAGGCTGTTAGGAGTCTATGCAAAAAGGTCAAAAAAAGAAAACTGCGAACATATTTTCAAATGTTAAATTACTTTTGTCATTCTTACCAAATAACAGTTAAATGTGCAATAGGAAAACACCATATCAGAGTGAATTATGTCAAATGAATTATGCCTGAAGTCCCCCCCGCCTGAGGCTTTACCCAATGGCTCTGAAACCTTTCTTTACTATTTTATGCAAAGTCATGCTTTCTTAGGGCTCAAATTCCACCCATATCCCAGTTCCTTTAGCTAAGGTCACCTGCTTAGTTTCAACATGTTGCTGTTTGCCATTTACGAGAGATTACTGTTCTGCTGGGGCCCTCAGGCTCCCCAAGCAATCCCGTTACAAAGATTTTTGTGACTGTAGGTTCTTCTGTCCTTTCACTTATCAATTACAGCTTATCACCAGGGGTTGTTGCAGGACATTTTAAGGATAGCTTAAAATTGATCCTTCAGTTCTTTCTAATTACAGGCCCATCTCAGAACTCCTCTTTTTCTCTAAATGCTTTGAAAAGGTAGTTTATACCGAGTTACTTCCCTTTTTGAAGGAGCTTAATAGTTTTGAGAATGGTTTAAACCATAGAATCAGCTCTTTTAAGAGTTTTTAATGATATTCTATAGCTACTGACTCTGAGGACTGTGTCATTCTTTTACTTCTTGACCGTGATGAAATCATTATATCCCCGACACTCACACGCGTTTGGGGATATAATAAAGCTGGATTGTCTAGATGTGTATGATTTATGCATCAAGTGTTTAGCTGTGACAGGCTAAAGAAAACAAGACTGTATTAATTAGTGTATTGAAAAAAACAAGAGTGACATCTGCTGTAGAAGTTAATGATTTTAACTGAGGATATTAGATATTGACAGATATGTGTGAATGCATAGGTCAGGACAACAGTGCAACTTGTGCTGAAGATTATTGGAGACATTGCATGTCCACAAGGCACATGAATTGGACTTAGGTCAAAAGTTTAATTTCTGTAGTTCCAAACTTATGTCACCTTGTATTTAAAAAACAACAACTTCCAACTTTAAAGTAGACTAAAAAGTACTATGTACTTCACATTAGAGATTTTCAAGAATGGAACAGATCTCCTGAGAAGAATTTCAAGCTGTTTCAGGGAAATCACTCTTCATGAAATGTTACGAACAGGCCAGGTTAGGGACAGTGTTAAGCCTCAAGGATGAGGTGGGAGAATAGTGAGCCAGAGGTGCTGGGATCCCCAGGAACAGAGACACGGACTAGGAGGGCAAGTTGGGAACCAAGCTTTATTTAGGCTAGAGTCCCAGGGTGTGGATGGTCCCGGTAGAAGTCCTCCAGGAGGGAGGGGTCGGCGAGGTAGGACGGGGGCACCCAGCTCCGATCCTCCGG